>JAUIMM010002209.1:0-127500 GCA_031769625.1 Taudactylus pleione
CATGGGCGGCCGGCGGCCATTTTGTTGTTGTCCGTCCTCCGCTCTCCTTCCCCGGTATTTCCCGGGGCCGGTGATTGGGGGCTGTCACGTCTGGGTCTCTGCTTCCTGTCACACAGGTAATTGTATAATGAGGCCCATGTCAGGTCACAGAGTGTCAGCTCCTGGGGTGAGGCAGTGATGGAGGATGTACAGTGACCCTAGCCCGTCTCTGTATGACGTCAGCCACCAGTCTCTGCGGGGTCGCTGCAATTTAGGGGCTAGCGGGGTGCAGTGCCGACACAGAGCGTAGCCCGTGACCTAGAGACGCAGAGCGCAGCCCGTGGCCTAGAGACGCAGAGCGCAGCCCATTACCTAGAGACGCAGAGCACAGACCGTGGCCTAGAGACGCAGAGCGCAGCCCATTACCTAGAGACGCAGAGCTCAGACCGTGGCCTGGAGACGCAGAGCACAGACCGTGGCCTAGAGACGCAGAGCACAGCCCGTGGCCTGGAGACGCAGAGCACAGCCCGTGGCGCGGAGACGCAGAGCACAGCCCGTGGCCTAGAGACGCAGAGCACAGCCCGTGGCCTAGAGACGCAGAGCACAGCCCGTGGCCTAGAGACGCAGAGCACAGCCCGTGGCCTAGAGACGCAGAGCACAGCCCGTGGCCTAGAGACGCAGAGCACAGCCCGTGGCGCGGAGACGCAGAGCACAGCCCGTGGCCTAGAGACGCAGAGCACAGCCCGTGGCCTAGAGACGCAGAGCACAGCCCGTGGCCTAGAGACGCAGAGCACAGCCCGTGGCCTAGAGACGCAGAGCACAGCCCGTGGCGCGGAGACGCAGAGCACAGCCCGTGGCGCGGAGACGCAAACCTCCCTACCTGGAGTAGATTTCTCTCATCGCTCCAGGCCTCGTCTCTATCCATCAAAGCTCCATGGAGAAGATTCCAGGCTCTCACGTGTCCTCCGTCTGCTGCTTAGGAAACCAGATAATGTATCGGCAGCATAAGGAGGCGCAGTAAGGAGCGTATGGAGGTAATGCTCGTCCAGCGGGAGTCCTTATAATGTAATAATGTGTCATATACATGTGATGAGGAATGAGAACGTATTGGGGATGTCCCAGGAAAGAGTTATGGGGCCTTTCAGGAATCATTCCCAGAACTGGGTTTGGACAAAATAGAGATAAATCCACTGTGAGACCTCAGCAATGCCCCGTTCTGAGTATGTATATCTGCATGTATGTTATTTGTATGTATGTAATACATGGGTCTCTATCACATACACCGAATAGTGTCATTTATATTATATATCAATAAGGGTCTGACATTGTCACTTTCTACAGTAAAATTAAAGAAACAAAATATCCGAAAAACACCCAGAACTGTCTGATGTAACTTATTTCTGGTGGTGCAAAGTGCTGTATTCTCACTGATACACTGAGGATGGACGCGGACGGGAGTCAAAGGACTGAGAGTATCTTACATCTCACACTGGAGATCATCTACCTACTGATTAGGGAGGTGAGGGGATCTGGGAGCGTCACAGTGACATCACTTATATCTATAGTAATAATACAGGGACATGACTGGGGAGGTGAGGGGATCTGGGGGCGTCACAGTGACATCACTTATATCTATAGTAATAATACAGGGACATGACTGGGGAGGTGAGGGGATCTGGGGGTGTCACAGTGACATCACTTATATCTATAGTAATAATACAGGGACATGACTGGGGAGGTGAGGGGATCTGGGAGTGTCACAGTGACATCACTTATATCTATAGTAATAATACAGGGACATGACTGGGGAGGTGAGGGGATCTGGGGGAGTCACAGTGACATCACTTATATCTATAGTAATAATACAGGGACATGACTGGGGAGGTGAGGGGATCTGGGGGAGTCACAGTGACATCACTTATATCTATAGTAATAATACAGGGACATGACTGGGGAGGTGAGAGGATCTGGGAGTGTCACAGTGACATCACTTATATCTATAGTAATAATACAGGGACATGACCGGGGAGGTGAGGGGATCTGGGGGTGTCACAGTGACATCACTTATATCTATAGTAATAATACAGGGACATGACTGGGGGGGTGAGAGGATCTGGGAGTGTCACAGTGACATCACTTATATCTATAGTAATAATACAGGGACATGACTGGGGAGGTGAGGGGATCTGGGGTGTCACAGTGACATCACTTATATCTATAGTAATAATACAGGGACATGACTGGGGAGGTGAGGGGATCTGGGGGTGTCACAGTGACATCACTTATATCTATAGTAATAATACAGGGACATGACTGGGGAGGTGAGGGGATCTGGGAGTGTCACAGTGACATCACTTATATCTATAGTAATAATACAGGGACATGACTGGGGAGGTGAGGGGATCTGGGGGAGTCACAGTGACATCACTTATATCTATAGTAATAATACAGGGACATGACTGGGGAGGTGAGGGGATCTGGGGGAGTCACAGTGACATCACTTATATCTATAGTAATAATACAGGGACATGACTGGGGAGGTGAGGGGATCTGGGGGTGTCACAGTGACATCACTTATATCTATAGTAATAATACAGGGACATGACTGGGAGGTGAGGGGATCTGGGGGTGTCACAGTGACATCACTTATATCTATAGTAATAATACAGGGACATGACTGGGGAGGTGAGGGGATCTGGGAGTGTCACAGTGACATCACTTATATCTATAGTAATAATACAGGGACATGACTGGGGAGGTGAGGGGATCTGGGGGAGTCACAGTGACATCACTTATATCTATAGTAATAATACAGGGACATGACTGGGGAGGTGAGGGGATCTGGGGGAGTCACAGTGACATCACTTATATCTATAGTAATAATACAGGGACATGACTGGGGAGGTGAGGGGATCTGGGGGGTGTCACAGTGACATCACTTATATCTATAGTAATAATACAGGGACATGACCTGGGGAGGTGAGGGGATCTGGGGGTGTCACAGTGACATCACTTATATCTATAGTAATAATACAGGGACATGACTGGGGAGGTGAGGGGATCTGGGAGTGTCACAGTGACATCACTTATATCTATAGTAATAATACAGGGACATGACTGGGGAGGTGAGGGGATCTGGGGGAGTCACAGTGACATCACTTATATCTATAGTAATAATACAGGGACATGACTGGGGAGGTGAGGGGATCTGGGGGAGTCACAGTGACATCACTTATATCTATAGTAATAATACAGGGACATGACTGGGGAGGTGAGGGGATCTGGGGGTGTCACAGTGACATCACTTATATCTATAGTAATAATACAGGGACATGACTGGGGAGGTGAGGGGATCTGGGGGTGTCACAGTGACATCACTTATATCTATAGTAATAATACAGGGACATGACTGGGGAGGTGAGGGGATCTGGGGGTGTCACAGTGACATCACTTATATCTATAGTAATAATACAGGGACATGACTGGGGAGGTGAGGGGATCTGGGAGTGTCACAGTGACATCACTTATATCTATAGTAATAATACAGGGACATGACTGGGGAGGTGAGGGGATCTGGGGAGTCACAGTGACATCACTTATATCTATAGTAATAATACAGGGACATGACTGGGGAGGTGAGGGGATCTGGGGGTGTCACAGTGACATCACTTATATCTATAGTAATAATACAGGGACATGACTGGGGAGGTGAGGGGATCTGGGGGTGTCACAGTGACATCACTTATATCTATAGTAATAATACAGGGACATGACTGGGAAGGTGAGGGGATCTGGGAGTGTCACAGTGACATCACTTATATCTATAGTAATAATACAGGGACATGGCTGGGGAGGTGAGAGGGTCTGGGAGTGTCACAGTGACATCACTTATATCTATAGTAATAATACAGGGACATGACTGGGGAGGTGAGGGGATCTGGGGGTGTCACAGTGACATCACTTATATCTATAGTAATAATACAGGGACATGACTGGGGAGGTGAGGGGATCTGGGGGTGTCACAGTGACATCACTTATATCTATAGTAATAATACAGGGACATGACTGGGGAGGTGAGGGGATCTGGGGGTGTCACAGTGACATCACTTATATCTATAGTAATAATACAGGGACATGACTGGGGAGGTGAGGGGATCTGGGAGTGTCACAGTGACATCACTTATATCTATAGTAATAATACAGGGACATGACTGGGGAGGTGAGGGGATCTGGGGGAGTCACAGTGACATCACTTATATCTATAGTAATAATACAGGGACATGACTGGGGAGGTGAGGGGATCTGGGGGTGTCACAGTGACATCACTTATATCTATAGTAATAATACAGGGACATGACTGGGGAGGTGAGGGGATCTGGGGGTGTCACAGTGACATCACTTATATCTATAGTAATAATACAGGGACATGACTGGGGAGGTGAGGGGATCTGGGGGTGTCACAGTGACATCACTTATATCTATAGTAATAATACAGGGACATGACTGGGGAGGTGAGGGGATCTGGGAGTGTCACAGTGACATCACTTATATCTATAGTAATAATACAGGGACATGACTGGGGAGGTGAGGGGATCTGGGGGAGTCACAGTGACATCACTTATATCTATAGTAATAATACAGGGACATGACTGGGGAGGTGAGGGGATCTGGGGGTGTCACAGTGACATCACTTATATCTATAGTAATAATACAGGGACATGACTGGGGAGGTGAGGGGATCTGGGGGTGTCACAGTGACATCACTTATATCTATAGTAATAATACAGGGACATGACTGGGGAGGTGAGAGGATCTAGGAGTATCACAGTGACATCACTTATATGTATAGTAATAATACAGGGACATGACTGGGGAGGTGAGGGGATCTGGGGGTGTCACAGTGACATCACTTATATCTATAGTAATAATACAGGGACATGACTGGGGAGGTGAGGGGATCTGGGGGTGTCACAGTGACATCACTTATATCTATAGTAATAATACAGGGACATGACTGGGGAGGTGAGGGGATCTGGGGGTGTCACAGTGACATCACTTATATCTATAGTAATAATACAGGGACATGACTGGGGAGGTGAGAGGATCTAGGAGTATCACAGTGACATCACTTATATCTATAGTAATAATACAGGGACATGACTGGGGAGGTGAGGGGATCTGGGAGTGTCACAGTGACATCACTTATACCTATAGTAATAATACAGGGACATGACTGGGGAGGTGAGGGGATCTGGGAATGTCACAGTGACATCACTTATATCTATAGTAATAATACAGGGACATGACTGGGGAGGTGAGAGGATCTGGGGGTGTCACAGTGACATCACTTATATCTATAGTAATAATACAGGGACATGACTGGGGAGGTGAGAGGGTCTGGGAGTGTCACAGTGACATCACTTATATCTATAGTAATAATACAGGGACATGACTGGGAAGGTGAGGGGATCTGGGAGTGTCACAGTGACATCACTTATATCTATAGTAATAATACAGGGACATGACTGGGAAGGTGAGGGGATCTGGGAGTGTCACAGTGACATCACTTATATCTATAGTAATAATACAGGGACATGGCTGGGGAGGTGAGAGGGTCTGGGAGTGTCACAGTGACATCACTTATATCTATAGTAATAATACAGGGACATGACTGGGGAGGTGAGGGGATCTGGGGGTGTCACAGTGACATCACTTATATCTATAGTAATAATACAGGGACATGACTGGGGAGGTGAGGGGATCTGGGGGTGTCACAGTGACATCACTTATATCTATAGTAATAATACAGGGACATGACTGGGGAGGTGAGGGGATCTGGGAGTGTCACAGTGACATCACTTATATCTGTAGGAATAATACAGGGACATGACTGGGGAGGTGAGGGGATCTGGGGGAGTCACAGTGACATCACTTATATCTATAGTAATAATACAGGGACATGACTGGGGAGGTGAGGGGATCTGGGGGTGTCACAGTGACATCACTTATATCTATAGTAATAATACAGGGACATGACTGGGGAGGTGAGGGGATCTGGGGGTGTCACAGTGACATCACTTATATCTATAGTAATAATACAGGGACATGACTGGGGAGGTGAGGGGATCTGGGGGTGTCACAGTGACATCACTTATATCTATAGTAATAATACAGGGACATGACTGGGGAGGTGAGGGGATCTGGGAGTGTCACAGTGACATCACTTATATCTATAGTAATAATACAGGGACATGACTGGGGAGGTGAGGGGATCTGGGGGAGTCACAGTGACATCACTTATATCTATAGTAATAATACAGGGACATGACTGGGGAGGTGAGGGGATCTGGGGGTGTCACAGTGACATCACTTATATCTATAGTAATAATACAGGGACATGACTGGGGAGGTGAGGGGATCTGGGGGTGTCACAGTGACATCACTTATATCTATAGTAATAATACAGGGACATGACTGGGAAGGTGAGGGGATCTGGGAGTGTCACAGTGACATCACTTATATCTATAGTAATAATACAGGGACATGGCTGGGGAGGTGAGAGGGTCTGGGAGTGTCACAGTGACATCACTTATATCTATAGTAATAATACAGGGACATGACTGGGGAGGTGAGGGGATCTGGGGGTGTCACAGTGACATCACTTATATCTATAGTAATAATACAGGGACATGACTGGGGAGGTGAGGGGATCTGGGGGTGTCACAGTGACATCACTTATATCTATAGTAATAATACAGGGACATGACTGGGGAGGTGAGGGGATCTGGGGGTGTCACAGTGACATCACTTATATCTATAGTAATAATACAGGGACATGACTGGGGAGGTGAGGGGATCTGGGAGTGTCACAGTGACATCACTTATATCTATAGTAATAATACAGGGACATGACTGGGGAGGTGAGGGGATCTGGGGGAGTCACAGTGACATCACTTATATCTATAGTAATAATACAGGGACATGACTGGGGAGGTGAGGGGATCTGGGGGAGTCACAGTGACATCACTTATATCTATAGTAATAATACAGGGACATGACTGGGGAGGTGAGGGGATCTGGGGGTGTCACAGTGACATCACTTATATCTATAGTAATAATACAGGGACATGACTGGGGAGGTGAGGGGATCTGGGGGTGTCACAGTGACATCACTTATATCTATAGTAATAATACAGGGACATGACTGGGGAGGTGAGGGGATCTGGGGGTGTCACAGTGACATCACTTATATCTATAGTAATAATACAGGGACATGACTGGGGAGGTGAGGGGATCTGGGAGTGTCACAGTGACATCACTTATATCTATAGTAATAATACAGGGACATGACTGGGGAGGTGAGGGGATCTGGGGGAGTCACAGTGACATCACTTATATCTATAGTAATAATACAGGGACATGACTGGGGAGGTGAGGGGATCTGGGGGTGTCACAGTGACATCACTTATATCTATAGTAATAATACAGGGACATGACTGGGGAGGTGAGGGGATCTGGGGGTGTCACAGTGACATCACTTATATCTATAGTAATAATACAGGGACATGACTGGGGAGGTGAGAGGATCTAGGAGTATCACAGTGACATCACTTATATGTATAGTAATAATACAGGGACATGACTGGGGAGGTGAGGGGATCTGGGGGTGTCACAGTGACATCACTTATATCTATAGTAATAATACAGGGACATGACTGGGGAGGTGAGGGGATCTGGGGGTGTCACAGTGACATCACTTATATCTATAGTAATAATACAGGGACATGACTGGGGAGGTGAGGGGATCTGGGGGTGTCACAGTGACATCACTTATATCTATAGTAATAATACAGGGACATGACTGGGGAGGTGAGAGGATCTAGGAGTATCACAGTGACATCACTTATATGTATAGTAATAATACAGGGACATGACTGGGGAGGTGAGGGGATCTGGGAGTCACAGTGACATCACTTATATCTATAGTAATAATACAGGGACATGACTGGGGAGGTGAGGGGATCTGGGAGTGTCACAGTGACGTCACTTATATCTATAGTAATAATACAGGGACATGACTGGGGAGGTGAGAGGATCTGGGAGTGTCACAGTGACATCGCTTATATCTATAGTAATAATACAGGGACATGACTGGGGAGGTGAGAGGATCTGGGAGTGTCACAGTGACATCGCTTATATCTATAGTAATAATACAGGGACATGACTGGGGAGGTGAGAGGGTCTGGGAGTGTCACAGTGACATCACTTATATCTATAGTAATAATACAGGGACATGACTGGGGAGGTGAGGGGATCTGGGAGTGTCACAGTGACATCACTTATACCTATAGTAATAATACAGGGACATGACTGGGGAGGTGAGGGGATCTGGGAATGTCACAGTGACATCACTTATATCTATAGTAATAATACAGGGACATGACTGGGGAGGTGAGAGGATCTGGGGGTGTCACAGTGACATCACTTATATCTATAGTAATAATACAGGGACATGACTGGGGAGGTGAGAGGGTCTGGGAGTGTCACAGTGACATCACTTATATCTATAGTAATAATACAGGGACATGACTGGGAAGGTGAGGGGATCTGGGAGTGTCACAGTGACATCACTTATATCTATAGTAATAATACAGGGACATGACTGGGAAGGTGAGGGGATCTGGGAGTGTCACAGTGACATCACTTATATCTATAGTAATAATACAGGGACATGGCTGGGGAGGTGAGAGGGTCTGGGAGTGTCACAGTGACATCACTTATATCTATAGTAATAATACAGGGACATGACTGGGGAGGTGAGGGGATCTGGGGGTGTCACAGTGACATCACTTATATCTATAGTAATAATACAGGGACATGACTGGGGAGGTGAGGGGATCTGGGGGTGTCACAGTGACATCACTTATATCTGTAGTAATAATACAGGGACATGACTGGGGAGGTGAGGGGATCTGGGAGTGTCACAGTGACATCACTTATATCTGTAGGAATAATACAGGGACATGACTGGGGAGGTGAGGGGATCTGGGAATGTCACAGTGACATCACTTATATCTATAGTAATAATACAGGGACATGGCTGGGGAGGTGAGAGGGTCTGGGAGTGTCACAGTGACATCACTTATATCTATAGTAATAATACAGGGACATGACTGGGAAGGTGAGGGGATCTGGGAGTGTCACAGTGACATCACTTATATCTGTAGGAATAATACAGGGACATGGCTGGGGAGGTGAGAGGGTCTGGGAGTGTCACAGTGACATCACTTATATCTATAGTAATAATACAGGGACATGACTGGGGAGGTGACGGGATCTGGGAGTGTCACAGTGACATCACTTATATCTATAGTAATAATACAGGGACATGACTGGGGAGGTGAGGGGATCTGGGAGTGTCACAGTGACATCACTTATATCTATAGTAATAATACAGGGACATGACTGGGGAGGTGAGGGGATCTGGGGGTGTCACAGTGACATCACTTATATCTATAGTAATAATACAGGGACATGACTGGGAAGGTGAGGGGATCTGGGAGTGTCACAGTGACATCACTTATATCTATAGTAATAATACAGGGACATGGCTGGGGAGGTGAGAGGGTCTGGGAGTGTCACAGTGACATCACTTATATCTATAGTAATAATACAGGGACATGACTGGGGAGGTGAGGGGATCTGGGAGTGTCACAGTGACATCACTTATATCTATAGTAATAATACAGGGACATGACTGGGGAGGTGAGGGGATCTGGGGGTGTCACAATGACATCACTTATATCTATAGTAATAATACAGGGACATGACTGGGGAGGAGAGGGGATCTGGGAGTGTCACAGTGACATCACTTATATCTATAGTAATAATACAGGGACATGACTGGGGAGGTGAGGGGATCTGGGAGTGTCACAGTGACATCACTTATATCTATAGTAATAATACAGGGACATGACTGGGGAGGTGAGGGGATCTGGGGGTGTCACAGTGACATCACTTATATGTATAGTAATAATACAGGGACATGACTGGGGAGGTGAGGGGATCTGGGGGTGTCACAGTGACATCACTTATATCTATAGTAATAATACAGGGACATGACTGGGGAGGTGAGGGGATCTGGGGGTGTCACAGTGACATCACTTATATCTATAGTAATAATACAGAGACATGACTGGGGAGGTGAGGGGATCTGGGGGTGTCACAGTGACATCACTTATATCTATAGTAATAATACAGAGACATGACTGGGGAGGTGAGGGGATCTGGGGGTGTCACAGTGACATCACTTATATCTATAGTAATAATACAGGGACATGACTGGGGAGGTGAGGGGATCTGGGGGTGTCACAGTGACATCACTTATATCTATAGTAATAATACAGGGACATGACTGGGGAGGTGAGGGGATCTGGGGGTGTCACAGTGACATCACTTATATCTATAGTAATAATACAGGGACATGACTGGGGAGGTGAGGGGATCTGGGGGTGTCACAGTGACATCACTTATATCTATAGTAATAATACAGGGACATGACTGGGGAGGTGAGGGGATCTGGGGGTGTCACAGTGACATCACTTATATCTATAGTAATAATACAGGGACATGACTGGGGAGATGAGGGGACCTGGGGGTGTCACAGTGACATCTCTTATATCTATAGTAATAATACAAGGACATGACCGGGGAGGTGAGGGGATCTGGGGGTGTCACAGTGACATCTCTTATATCTATAGTAATAATACAGGGACATGGCCGGGGAGGTGAGAGGGTCTGGGAGTGTCACAGTGACATCACTTATATCTATAGTAATAATACAGGGACATGACTGGGGAGGTGAGGGGATCTGGGGGTGTCACAGTGACATCACTTATATCTATAGTAATAATACAGGGACATGACTGGGGAGGTGAGGGGATCTGGGGGTGTCACAGTGACATCACTTATATCTATAGTAATAATACAGGGACATGACTGGGGAGGTGAGGGGATCTGGGGGTGTCACAGTGACATCACTTATATCTATAGTAATAATACAGGGACATGACTGGGGAGGTGAGAGGATCTAGGAGTATCACAGTGACATCACTTATATGTATAGTAATAAAACAGGGACATGACTGGGGAGATGAGGGGACCTGGGGGTGTCACAGTGACATCTCTTATATCTATAGTAATAATACAGGGACATGACTGGGGAGGTGAGGGGCTCTGGGGGTGTCACAGTGACATCACTTATATCTATAGTAATAATACAGGGACATGACTGGGGAGGTGAGGGGATCTGGGAGTCACAGTGACATCACTTATATCTATAGTAATAAGACAGGGACATGACTGGGGAGGTGAGGGGATCTGGGAGTGTCACAGTGACGTCACTTATATCTATAGTAATAATACAGGGACATGACTGGGGAGGTGAGAGGATCTGGGAGTGTCACAGTGACATCGCTTATATCTATAGTAATAATACAGGGACATGACTGGGGAGGTGAGAGGATCTGGGAGTGTCACAGTGACATCGCTTATATCTATAGTAATAATACAGGGACATGACTGGGGAGGTGAGGGGATCTGGGGGTGTCACAGTGACATCACTTATATCTATAGTAATAATACAGGGACATGACTGGGGAGGTGAGGGGATCTGGGAGTGTCACAGTGACATCACTTATATCTATAGTAATAATACAGGGACATGACTGGGGAGGTGAGAGGATCTGGGAGGGTCACAGTGACATCGCTTATATCTATAGTAATAATACAGGGACATGACTGGGGAGGTGAGGGGATCTGGGAGTGTCACAGTGACATCGCTTATATCTATAGTAATAATACAGGGACATGACTGGGGAGGTGAGGGGATCTGGGGGTGTCACAGTGATATCACTTATATCTATAGTAATAATACAGGGACATGACTGGGGAGGTGAGGGGATCTGGGGGTGTCACAGTGACATCACTTATATCTATAGTAATAATACAGGGACATGACTGGGGAGGTGAGGGGATCTGGGAGTGTCACAGTGACATCACTTATATCTATAGTAATAATACAGGGACATGACTGGGGAGGTGAGGGGATCTGGGAGTGTCACAGTGACATCACTTATATCTATAGTAATAATACAGGGACATGACTGGGGAGGTGAGGGGATCTGGGAGTGTCACAGTGACATCACTTATATCTATAGTAATAATACAGGGACATGATTGGGGAGATGAGGGGATCTGGGAGTGTCACAGTGACATCACTTATATCTATAGTAATAATACAGGGACATGACTGGGGAGGTGAGGGGATCTGGGAGTGTCACAGTGACATCACTTATATCTATAGTAATATTACAGGGACATGACTGGGGAGGTGAGGGGATCTGGGGGAGTCACAGTGACATCACTTATATCTATAGTAATAATACAGGGACATGACTGGGGAGGTGAGGGGATCTGGGAGTGTCACAGTGACATCACTTATATCTATAGTAATAATACAGGGACATGACTGGGGAGGTGAGGGGATCTGGGAGTGTCACAGTGACATCACTTATATCTATAGTAATAATACAGGGACATGACTGGGGAGGTGAGGGGATCTGGGGGTTTCACAGTGACATCACTTATATCTATAGTAATAATACAGGGACATGACTGGAGAGGTGAGGGGATCTGGGAGTGTCACAGTGACATCACTTATATCTATAGTAATAATACAGGGACATGACTGGGGAGGTGAGAGGATCTGGGAGTGTCACAGTGACATCACTTATATCTATAATAATACAGGGACATGACTGGGGAGGTGAGGGGATCTGGGAGTGTCACAGTGACATCACTTATATCTATAGTAATAATACAGGGACATGACTGGAGAGGTGAGGGGATCTGGGAGTGTCACAGTGATATCACTTATATCTATAGTAATAATACAAGGACATGACTGGGGAGGTGAGAGGATCTGGGAGTGTCACAGTGACATCACTTATATCTATAGTAATAATACAGGGACATGACTGGGGAGGTGAGGGGATCTGGGAGTGTCACAGTGACATCACTTATATCTATAGTAATAATACAGGGACATGACTGGGGAGGTGAGGGGATCTGGGGGTGTCACAGTGACATCACTTATATCTATAGTAATAATACAGGGACATGACTGGGGAGGTGAGGGGATCTGGGAGTGTCACAGTGACATCACTTATATCTATAGTAATAATACAGGGACATGACTGGGGAGGTGAGGGGATCTGGGGGTGTCACAGTGACATCACTTATATCTATAGTAATAATACAGGGACATGACTGGGGAGGTGAGGGGATCTGGGAGTGTCACAGTGACATCACTTATATCTATAGTAATAATACAGGGACATGACTGGGAAGGTGAGGGGATCTGGGGGTGTCGCAGTGACATCACTTATATCTATAGTAATAATACAGGGACATGACTGGGGAGGTGAGGGGATCTGGGAGTGTCGCAGTGACATCACTTATATCTATAGTAATAATACAGGGACATGACTGGGGAGGTGAGGGGATCTGGGGGTGTCACAGTGACATCACTTATATCTATAGTAATAATACAGGGACATGACTGGGGAGGTGAGGGGATCTGGGGGTGTCACAGTGACATCACTTATATCTATAGTAATAATACAGGGACATGACTGGTTAGGTGAGAGGATCTGGGAGTGTCACAGTGACATCACTTATATCTATAGTAATAATACAGGGACATGACTGGGGAGGTGAGGGGATCTGGGGGTGTCACAGTGACATCACTTATATCTATAGTAATAATACAGGGACATGACTGGGAAGGTGAGGGGATCTGGGGGTGTCACAGTGACATCACTTATATCTATAGTAATACTACAGGGACATGACTGGGAAGGTGAGGGGATCTGGGGGTGTCACAGTGACATCACTTATACCTATAGTAATACTACAGGGACATGACTGGGGAGGTGAGGGGATCTGGGGGTGTCACAGTGACATCACTTATACCTATAGTAATACTACAGGGACATGACTGGGGAGGTGAGGGGATCTGGGGGTGTCACAGTGACATCACTTATACCTATAGTAATACTACAGGGACATGACTGGGGAGGTGAGGGGATCTGGGGGTGTCACAGTGACATCACTTATACCTATAGTAATAATACAGGGACATGACTGGGGAGGTGAGGGGATCTGGGGGTATCACAGTGACATCACTTATACCTATAGTAATAATACAGGGACATGACTGGGGAGGTGAGGGACTTATATCTATAGTAATAATACAGGGACATGACTGGGGAGGTGAGGGGATCTGGGGGTGTCACAGTGACATCGCTTATATCTATAGTAATAATACCGGGACATGACTGGGGAGGTGAGGGGATCTGGGAGTGTCACAGTGACATCACTTATATCTATAGTAATAATACAGGGACATGACTGGGGAGGGGAGGGGATCTGGGGGTGTCACAGTGACATCACTTATATCTATAGTAATAATACAGGGACATGACTGGGGAGATGAGGGGATCTGGGGGTGTCACAGTGACATCACTTATATCTATAGTAATAATACAGGGACATGACTGGGGAGGTGAGGGGATCTGGGAGTGTCACAGTGACATCACTTATATCTATAGTAATAATATAGGGACATGACTGGGGAGGTGAGGGGATCTGGGAGTGTCACAGTGACATCACTTATATCTATAGTAATAATACAGGGACATGACTGGGGAGGTGAGGGGATCTGGGAGTGTCACAGTGACATCACTTATATCTATAGTAATAATACAGGGACATGACTGGGGAGGTGAGGGGATCTGGGAGTGTCACTGTGACATCACTTATACCTATAGTAATAATACAGGGACATGACTGGGGAGGTGAGGGGATCTGGGAGTCACAGTGACATCACTTATATCTATAGTAATAATACAGGGACATGACTGGGGAGGTGAGGGGATCTGGGAGTGTCACTGTGACATCACTTATACCTATAGTAATAATACAGGGACATGACTGGGGAGGTGAGGGGATCTGGGAGTGTCACAGTGACATCACTTATACGTATAGTAATAATACAGGGACATGACTGGGGAGGTGAGGGGATCTGGGAGTGTCACAGTGACATCACTTATATCTATAGTAATAATACAGGGACATGACTGGGGAGGAGAGGGGATCTGGGAGTGTCACAGTGACATCACTTATATCTATAGTAATAATACAGGGACATGACTGGGGAGGTGAGGGGATCTGGGAGTGTCACAGTGACATCACTTATATCTATAGTAATAATACAGGGACATGACTGGGAGGTGAGAGGATCTGGGAGTGTCACAGTGACATCACATATCCATAGTAATAATACAGGGACATGACTGGGGAGGTGAGGGGATCTGGGAGTGTCACAGTGACATCACTTATATCTATAGTAATAATACAGGGACATGACTGGGGAGGAGAGGGGATCTGGGAGTGTCACAGTGACATCACTTATATCTATAGTAATAATACAGGGACATGACTGGGGAGGTGAGGGGATCTGGGAGTGTCACAGTGACATCACTTATATCTATAGTAATAATACAGGGACATGACTGGGGAGGTGAGGGGATCTGGGAGTGTCACAGTGACATCACTTATATCTATAGTAATAATACAGGGACATGACTGGGGAGATGAGGGGATCTGGGGGTGTCACAGTGACATCACTTATACCTATAGTAATAATACAGGGACATGACTGGGGATGTGAGGGGAATCTGGGAGTGTCACAGTGACATCACTTATATCTATAGTAATAATACACGGACATGACTGGGGAGGTGAGGGGATCTGGGGGAGTCACAGTGACATCACTTATATCTATAGTAATAATACAGGGACATGACTGGGGAGGTGAGGGGATCTGGGAGTGTCACAGTGACATCACTTATATCTATAGTAATAATACACGGACATGACTGGGGAGGTGAGGGGATCTGGGGAGTCACAGTGACATCACTTATATCTATAGTAATAATACAGGGACATGACTGGGGAGGTGAGGGGATCTGGGAGTGTCACAGTGACATCACTTATATCTATAGTAATAATAAAGGGACATGACTGGGGAGGTGAGGGGATCTGGGAGTGTCACAGTGACATCACTTATATCTATAGTAATACAGGGACATGACTGGGGAGGTGAGGGGATCTGGGAGTGTCACAGTGACATCACTTATATCTATAGTAATAATAAAGGGACATGACTGGGGAGGTGAGGGGATCTGGGAGTGTCACAGTGACATCACTTATATCTATAGTAATACAGGGACATGACTGGGGAGGTGAGGGGATCTGGGAGTGTCACAGTGACATCACTTATATCTATAGTAATAATACAGGGACATGACTGGGGAGGTGAGGGGATCTGGGAGTGTCACAGTGACATCACTTATATCTATAGTAATAATACAGGGACATGACTGGGGAGGTGAGGGGATCTGGGAGTGTCACAGTGACATCACTTATATCTATAGTAATATTACAGGGACATGACTGGGGAGGTGAGGGGATCTGGGAGTGTCACAGTGACATCACTTATATCTATAGTAATAATACAGGGACATGACTGGAGAGGTGAGGGGATCTGGGAGTGTCACAGTGACATCACTTATATCTATAGTAATAATACAGGGACATGACTGGGGAGGTAGGAGGATCTGGGGGTGTCACAGTGACATCACTTATATCTATAGTAATAATACAGGGACATGACTGGGGAGGTGATCTGGGAGTGTCACAGTGACATCACTTATATCTATAGTAATAATACAGGGACATGACTGGGGAGGTGAGGGGATCTGGGAGTGTCACAGTGACATCTCTTATATCTATAGTAATAATACAGGGACATGACTGGGGAGGTGAGAGGATCTGGGAGTGTCACAGTGACATCACTTATATCTATAGTAATAATACAGGGACATGACTGGGGAGGTGAGGGGATCTGGGAGTGTCACAGTGACATCACTTATATCTATAGTAATAATACAGGGACATGACTGGGGAGGTGAGGGGATCTGGGAGTGTCACAGTGACATCACTTATATCTATAGTAATAATACAGGGACATGACTGGGGAGGTGAGGGGATCTGGGGGTGTCACAGTGACATCACTTATATCTATAGTAATAATACAGGGACATGACTGGGGAGGTGAGGGGATCTGGGAGTGTCACAGTGACATCACTTATCTCTATAGTAATAATACAGGGACATGACTGGGGAGGTGAGGGGATCTGGGAGTGTCACAGTGACATCATTTATCTCTATAGTAATAATACAGGGAGATGACTGGGGAGGTGAGGGGATCTGGGGGTGTCACAGTGACATCACTTATATCTATAGTAATAATACAGGGACATGACTGGGGAGGTGAGGGGATCTGGGAGTGTCACAGTGACATCACTTATATCTATAGTAATAATATAGGGACATGACTGGGGAGGTGAGGGGATCTGGGAGTGTAGCAGTGACATCACTTATATCTATAGTAATAATACAGGGACATGACTGGGGAGGTGAGGGGATCTGGGGGTGTCACAGTGACATCACTTATATCTATAGTAATAATACAGGGACATGACTGGGGAGGTGAGGGGATCTGGGGGTGTCACAGTGACATCACTTATATCTATAGTAATAATACAGGGACATGACTGGGAAGGTGAGGGGATCTGGGGGTGTCACAGTGACATCACTTATATCTATAGTAATACTACAGGGACATGACTGGGAAGGTGAGGGGATCTGGGGGTGTCACAGTGACATCACTTATATCTATAGTAATACTACAGGGACATGACTGGGAAGGTGAGGGGATCTGGGGGTGTCACAGTGACATCACTTATACCTATAGTAATACTACAGGGACATGACTGGGGAGGTGAGGGGATCTGGGGGTGTCACAGTGACATCACTTATACCTATAGTAATACTACAGGGACATGACTGGGGAGGTGAGGGGATCTGGGGGTGTCACAGTGACATCACTTATACCTATAGTAATAATACAGGGACATGACTGGGGAGGTGAGGGACTTATATCTATAGTAATAATACAGGGACATGACTGGGGAGGTGAGGGGATCTGGGAGTGTCACAGTGACATCACTTATATCTATAGTAATAATACAGGGACATGACTGGGGAGGTGAGGGGATCTGGGGGTGTCACAGTGACATCACTTATATCTATAGTAATAATACAGGGACATGACTGGGGAGGTGAGAGGATCTGGGAGTGTCACAGTGACATCACTTATATCTATAGTAATAATACAGGGACATGACTGGGGAGGTGAGGGGATCTGGGGGTGTCACAGTGACATCACTTATATCTATAGTAATAATACAGGGACATGACTGGGGAGGTGAGGGGATCTGGGGGTGTCACAGTGACATCACTTATATCTATAGTAATAATACAGGGACATGACTGGGGAGGTGAGGGGATCTGGGGGTGTCACAGTGACATCACTTATATCTATAGTAATAATACAGGGACATGACTGGGGAGGTGAGGGGCTCTGGGAGTGTCACAGTGACATCGCTTATATCTATAGTAATAATACAGGGACATAACTGGGGAGGTGAGGGGATCTGGGGGTGTCACAGTGACATCACTTATATCTATAGTAATAATACAGGGACATGACTGGGGAGGTGAGAGGATCTGGGAGTGTCACAGTGACATCACTTATATCTATAGTAATAATACAGGGACATGACTGGGGAGGTGAGGGGATCTGGGGGTGTCACAGTGACATCACTTATATCTATAGTAATAATACAGGGACATGACTGGGGAGGTGAGGGGATCTGGGAGTGTCACAGTGACATCACTTATATCTATAGTAATAATACAGGGACATGACTGGGGAGGTGAGGGGATCTGGGAGTGTCACAGTGACATCACTTATATCTATAGTAATAATACAGGGACATGACTGGGGAGGTGAGAGGATCTGGGAGTGTCACAGTGACATCACTTATATCTATAGTAATAATACAGGGATATGACTGGGGAGGTGAGGGGATCTGGGGGTGTCACAGTGACATCACTTATACCTCTAGTAATACTACAGGGACATGACTGGGGAGGTGAGGGGATCTGGGGGTGTCACAGTGACATCACTTATACCTATAGTAATAATACAGGGACATGACTGGGGAGGTGAGGGACTTATATCTATAGTAATAATACAGGGACATGACTGGGGAGGTGAGGGGATCTGGGGGTGTCACAGTGACATCGCTTATATCTATAGTAATAATACAGGGACATGACTGGGGAGGTGAGGGGCTCTGGGAGTGTCACAGTGACATCGCTTATATCTATAGTAATAATACAGGGACATGACTGGGGAGGTGAGGGGCTCTGGGAGTGTCACAGTGACATCACTTATATCTATAGTAATAATACAGGGACATGACTGGGGAGGTGAGAGGACTGGGAGTGTCACAGTGACATCACTTATATCTATAGTAATAATACAGGGACATGACTGGGGAGGTGAGGGGATCTGAGAGTGTCACAGTGACATCACTTATATCTATAGTAATAATACAGGGACATGACTGGGGAGATGAGGGGATCTGGGAGTGTCACAGTGACATCACTTATATCTATAGTAATAATACAGGGACATGACTGGGGAGGTGAGGGGATCTGAGAGTGTCACAGTGACATCACTTATATCTATAGTAATAATACAGGGACATGACTGGGGAGGTGAGAGGATCTGGGAGTGTCACAGTGACATCACTTATGTCTATAGTAATAATACAGGGACATGACTGGGGAGGTGAGGGGATCTGGGAGTGTCACAGTGACATCACTTATATCTATAGTAATAATACAGGGACATGACTGGGGAGGTGAGGGGATCTGGGAGTGTCACAGTGACATCACTTATATCTATAGTAATAATACAGGGACATGACTGGGGAGGTGAGGGGATCTGAGAGTGTCACAGTGACATCACTTATATCTATAGTAATAATACAGGGACATGACTGGGGAGATGAGGGGATCTGGGAGTGTCACAGTGACATCACTTATATCTATAGTAATAATACAGGGACATGACTGGGGAGATGAGGGGATCTGGGAGTGTCACAGTGACATCACTTATATCTATAGTAATAATACAGGGACATGACTGGGGAGATGAGGGGATCTGGGAGTGTCACAGTGACATCACTTATATCTATAGTAATAATACAGGGACATGACTGGGGAGGTGAGGGGATCTGGGAGTGTCACAGTGACATCACTTATATCTATAGTAATAATACAGGGACATGACTGGGGAGGTGAGGGGATCTGGGGGTGTCACAGTGACATCACTTATATCTATAGTAATAATACAGGGACATGACCGGGGAGGTGAGGGGATCTGAGAGTGTCACAGTGACATCGCTTATATCTATAGTAATAATACAGGGACATGACTGGGGAGGTGAGGGGATCTGGGAGTGTCACAGTGACATCGCTTATATCTATAGTAATAATACAGGGACATGACTGGGGAGGTGAGAGGATCTGGGAGTGTCACAGTGACATCGCTTATATCTATAGTAATAATACAGGGACATGACTGGGGAGGTGAGGGGATCTGGGGGTGTCACAGTGACATCACTTATATCTATAGTAATAATACAGGGACATGACTGGGGAGGTGAGGGGATCTGGGAGTCACAGTGACATCACTTATATCTATAGTAATAATACAGGGACATGACTGGGGAGGTGAGGGGATCTGGGAGTGTCACAGTGACATCACTTATACGTATAGTAATAATACAGGGACATGACTGGGGAGGTGAGAGGATCTGGGAGTGTCACAGTGACATCACTTATACGTATAGTAATAATACAGGGACATGACTGGGGAGGTGAGAGGATCTGGGAGTGTCACAGTGACATCACTTATATCTATAGTAATAATACAGGGACATGACTGGGGAGGTGAGAGGATCTGGGAGTGTCACAGTGACATCACTTATATCTATAGTAATAATACAGGGACATGACTGGGGAGGTGAGGGGATCTGGGGGTGTCACAGTGACATCACTTATATCTATAGTAATAATACAGGGACATGACTGGGGAGGTGAGGGGATCTGGGAGTCACAGTGACATCACTTATATCTATAGTAATAATACAGGGACATGACTGGGGAGGTGAGGGGATCTGGGAGTGTCACAGTGACATCACTTATACGTATAGTAATAATACAGGGACATGACTGGGGAGGTGAGAGGATCTGGGAGTGTCACAGTGACATCACTTATATCTATAGTAATAATACAGGGACATGACTGGGGAGGTGAGAGGATCTGGGAGTGTCACAGTGACATCACTTATATCTATAGTAATAATACAGGGACATGACTGGGGAGGAGAGGGGATCTGGGAGTGTCACAGTGACATCACTTATACGTATAGTAATAATACAGGGACATGACTGGGGAGGTGAGAGGATCTGGGAGTGTCACAGTGACATCACTTATATCTATAGTAATAATACAGGGACATGACTGGGGAGGTGAGAGGATCTGGGAGTGTCACAGTGACATCACTTATATCTATAGTAATAATACAGGGACATGACTGGGGAGGTGAGAGGATCTGGGAGTGTCACAGTGACATCACTTATATCTATAGTAATAATACAGGGACATGACTGGGGAGGAGAGGGGATCTGGGAGTGTCACAGTGACATCACTTATATCTATAGTAATAATACAGGGACATGACTGGGGAGGAGAGGGGATCTGGGGGTGTCACAGTGACATCACTTATATCTATAGTAATAATACAGGGACATGACTGGGGAGGTGAGGGGATCTGGGAGTGTCACAGTGACATCACTTATACCTATAGTAATAATACAGGGACATGACTGGAGAGGTGAGGGGATCTGGGAGTGTCACAGTGACATCGCTTATATCTATAGTAATAATACAGGGACATGACTGGGGAGGGGAGGGGATCTGGGAGTGTCACAGTGACATCGCTTATATCTATAGTAATAATACAGGGACATGACCGGGGAGGTGAGGGTATCTGGGAGTGTCACAGTGACATCGCTTATATCTATAGTAATAATACAGGGACATGACCGGGGAGATGAGGGGATCTGGGGGTGTCACAGTGACATCGCTTATATCTATAGTAATAATACAGGGACATGACCGGGGAGGTGAGAGGATCTGGGAGTGTCACAGTGATATCACTTATATCTATAGTAATAATACAGGGACATGACCGGGGAGGTGAGAGGATCTGGGAGTGTCACAGTGATATCACTTATATCTATAGTAATAATACAGGGACATGACCGGGGAGGTGAGGGGATCTGGGGGTGTCACAGTGACGTCACTTATATCTATAGTAATAATACAGGGACATGACCGGGGAGGTGAGGGGATCTGGGAGTGTCACAGTGACATCACTTATATCTATAGTAATAATACAGGGACATGACCGGGGAGGTGAGGGGATCTGGGGGTGTCACAGTGACATCACTTATATCTATAGTAATAATACAGGACATGACCGGGGAGGTGAGGGGATCTGGGAGTGTCACAGTGACATCACTTATATCTATAGTAATAATACAGGGACATGACCGGGGAGGTGAGGGGATCTGGGGGTGTCACAGTGACATCACTTATATCTATAGTAATAATACAGGGACATGACTGGGGAGGTGAGAGGATCTGGGAGTGTCACAGTGACATCACTTATATCTATAGTAATAATACAGGGACATGACTGGGGAGGTGAGAGGCTCTGGGAGTGTCACAGTGACATCACTTATATCTATAGTAATAATACAGGGACATGACTGGGGAGGTGAGGGGATCTGGGGGTGTCACAGTGACATCACTTATATCTATAGTAATAATACAGGGACATGACTGGGGAGGTGAGGGGATCTGGGGGTGTCACAGTGACATCACTTATATCTATAGTAATAATACAGGGACATGACTGGGGAGGTGAGGGGATCTGGGGGTGTCACAGTGACATCACTTATATCTATAGTAATAATACAGGGACATGACTGGGGAGGTGAGGGGATCTGGGGGTGTCACAGTGACATCACTTATATCTATAGTAATAATACAGGGACATGACTGGGGAGGTGAGGGGATCTGGGGGTGTCACAGTGACATCACTTATATCTATAGTAATAATACAGGGACTTGACTGGGGAGGTGAGGGGATCTGGGAGTGTCACAGTGACATCACTTATATCTATAGTAATAATACATGGACATGACTGGGGAGGTGAGAGGATCTGGGAGTGTCACAGTGACATCACTTATATCTATAGTAATAATACAGGGACATGACTGGGGAGGTGAGAGGATCTGGGAGTGTCACAGTGACATCACTTATATCTATAGTAATAATACAGGGACATGACTGGGGAGGTGAGGGGATCTGGGAGTGTCACAGTGACATCACTTATATCTATAGTAATAATACAGGGACATGACTGGGGAGGTGAGGGGATCTGGGGGTGTCCCAGTGACATCACTTATATCTATAGTAATACTACAGGGACATGACTGGGAAGGTGAGGGGATCTGGGGGTGTCCCAGTGACATCACTTATACCTATAGTATTAATACAGGGACATGACTGGGGAGGTGAGGGGATCTGGGAGAATCACAGTGACATCATTTATATCTATAGTAATAATACAGGGACATGACTGGGGAGGTGAGGGGATCTGGGAGTGTCACAGTGACATCACTTATATCTATAGTAATAATACAGGGACATGACTGGGGAGGTGAGGGGATCTTGGAGTGTCACAGTGACATCACTTATATCTATAGTAATAATACAGGGACATTGTCTGGGGAGGCGAGGGGATCTGGGAGTGTCACAGTGACATCACTTATATCTATAGTAATAATACAGGGACATGACTGGGGAGGTGAGGGGATCTGGGGGTGTCACAGTGACATCACTTATATCTATAGTAATAATACAGGGACATGACTGGGGAGGTGAGTGGATCTGGTAGTGTCACAGTGACATCACATATCTATAGCAATAATACAGGACATGATTGGGGAGGTGAGGGGGATCTGGGAGTGTATACAGTGATATTTGTTGTCTCCACAATACACAGGATTACACAGTAGTGAGAAAGACATCGGGGAGTGAGAGACACCCAGCAGATGTCCCCGTGTGTCAGGAGTACTGAGCAGGACCCAGAGCCCCTTCACGGTGCCTCCACCTCACTCACGGATACATGAGAGACACAATGACCAGAAGATCCTGGAACTTACCAACAAGATCATTCAGCTGCTGACTGGAGAGTTGACTGCTGGGAATGGGATATTATACAGTAACACCGGGGGATGTGTCTGGGTGGTGACCGGAGAGGTGACTACTGGGAATGGGACATTATACAGTAACACCAGGGGATGTATCTGGGTGATGATTGGAGAGGTGACTGCTGGGAATGGGGCATTATACAGTAACACCAGGGGATGTGTCTGGGTGATGACTGGAGAGGTGACTGCTGGGAATGGGACATTATACAGTAACACCGGGGGATGTGTCTGGGTGGTGACCGGAGAGGTGACTACTGGGAATGGGACATTATACAGTAACACCAGGGGATTTATCTGGGTGATGATTGGAGAGGTGACTGCTGGGAATGGGGCATTATACAGTAACACCAGGGGATGTGTCTGGGTGATGACTGACGAGGTGACTGCTGGGAATGGGACATTATACAGTAACACCAGGGGATGTGTCTGGGTGATGACTGGAGAGGTGACTGCTGGGAATGGGACACTGGGGGATGTGTCTGGGTGATGACTGACGAGGTGACTGCTGGGAATGGGACATTACACTGTAACACCAGGGGATGTGTCTGGGTGATGACTGACGAGGTGACTGCTGGGAATGGGACATTACACTGTAACACCGGGGGATGTCTGGGTGATGACTGGAGAGGTGACTGCTGGGAATGGGACATTATACAGTAACAACGGGGGATGTGTCTGGGTGATGACTGGGGAGGTGACTGCTGGGAATGGGACATTATACAGTAACACCAGGGGATTGGTCTGGGTGATGACTGGAGAGGTGACTGCTGGGAATGGGACATTATACAGTAACACCAGGGGATTGGTCTGGGTGATGACTGGAGAGGTGACTGCTGGGAATGGGACATTATACAGTAACACCAGGGGATGTGTCTGGGTGATGACTGGAGAGGTGACTGCTTGGAATGGGACATTATACAGTAACACCAGGGGATGTGTCTGGGTGATGATTGCAGAGGTGACTGCTGGGAATGGGACATTATACAGTAACACCAGGGGATGTGTCTGGGTGATGACTGGAGAGATGACTGCTGGGAATGGGACCTTATACAGTAACACCAGGGGATGTGTCTGGGTGATGAGTGGAGAGGTGACTGCTGGGAATGGGACATTATACAGTAATACCAGGGGATGTGTCTGGGTGATGACCGGAGAGGTGACTGCTGGGAATGGGACCTTATACAGTAACACCAGGGGATGTGTCTGGGTGATGACCGGATAGGTGACTGCTGGGAATGGGATATTATACAGTAACACCAGGGGATGTGTCTGGGTGATGACTGGAGAGGTGACTGCTGGGAATGGTACATTATACAGTAACTCCAGGGGATGTATCTGGGTGATGACTGGAGAGGTGACTGCTGGGAATAGGATATTATACAGTAACACCGGGGGATGTGTCTGGGTGATGTCTGGAGAGGTGATTGCTGGGAATAGGACATTATACATTAACACCAGGGGATGTGTGTAGGTGATGACGGGAGAGGTGACTGCTGGGAAGGAGACATTATACAGTAACACCCGGGGATGTGTCTAAGAGGTGACTGCTGGGAATGGTACATTAGACAGTAACACCAGGGGATGTATCTGAGTGATGACTGGAGAGGTGACTGCTGGGAAGGGGACATTGGGGCAGATGTATGAAGGTCTGTTAAGTGATAAAGTGGAGAGTGATAAATGACCAGCCAATCAGCTCCCAACTGACATTTTTCAAACACAGCCTTTAACATGACAGTAGGGAGCTGAGTGGCTGGACGGTTATCACTCTGCACTTTATCACTTTCCAGAGCTTCTTACATCTGCACCATTATACAGTAACACCAGGGGATGTGTCTGGGTGATGACTGGAGAGGTGACTGCTGGGAATGGGACATTATACAGTAACACCATGGGATGTGTCTAGGTGATGATCGGAGAGGTGACTGCTGGGAATGGGACATTATACAGCAACACCAGGGGATGTGTCTGGGTGATGACCGGTGAGGTGACTGCTGGGAATGGGACATTATACAGTAACACCAGGGGATGTGTCTGGGTGATGTCCGGAGAGGTGACTGCTGGGAATGGGACATTATACAGTAACACCAGGGGATGTGTCAAGTTCCTATAAAGTGTCAGGATGTCACTGTCTATGTCTCCATGCAGGAGGGGGACTATATAGAGGAATACGGTCTGTTCAAGGATGTGATGATGGAGAATCACCGACTCCTCACATCACTGGTACATATATACAATGTACTCAGGGTCCAATTCAGAGTCACATGCTAAGCCGCGTTCGCTCGCAATGGGCAACTGTCGCCCGTCTGCACATGCGTATGCGGCAAAATATGTATGCGCGAACCAGTCTGTGCGATGGGGAAGTGATCGCTCGAAGCCTGTAGACGGGCCACTCCTTTGAGTGACAGCGCCATTTGTGGGTGGTGATGTGGGAAGGTTTGGGAAAACGGGGGAGTGGATGTGCGAACGCAGGCATGTCTGAGCGTCAAAACTGCGTTCTTTGGGCGTGCATAATTAGCATTTCAACGTCATTGTACACGTCACCTGGTTGTATTTCAGCCTGCAGTGATTGCAATGCTTGTGGTGGGTTAGGGTCTACCTTAAGGGCTGTGAGCAGCTCCGATGGCTCTCGATGTTACTGAATAATCATACACTTACTGGAGATGACATGCTAAGAAAGAAAAATGGGCGTCATTACTCCAGCGAGCGCTCACTCTGCCGTCGCTCTCTAAAGGTGCATACACACTGGGTGACCTAGCAATTCAACGATAACCATCAATGATTTACTTTGAGTTTCCTGGCCTCTCTGGTTATCGATATCGTTCATATATAGTGAGCGATATTATCACAGATTTTACAAATGATCAACAATATCGTCACCGATAGTGCAAAGAAAAAAACGTGCTTTAGCCTGACTGTGTGATCACGGCATTTGCATACCCGCCCACTGACGGCTGCGAGAGAGCGCAGCTTACCGTCCGAGTCTGAATCGGCCCCTCAGTCACTGTATGTCTCCTACAGATGGATCCAGTAACAGAAATAACCCAGAGAGATGTCCCCGTCCTCTTAATTCCCAGGATTGTACAGTGGAGAATCACAGAACCCCAGAGGAGGATCAGGTAGGTGGGATTTAGGGTCTCACCAATATATCAAAGTGGCTTTTTATTATATTCTGTATAGAAAAGCTTTTTGTGTTTTTCTATACATTGGTAGTTTATATTTTAATTGCAATTATTGACATCAGACATGAATGAAAATAATTTTCATTGTTTTTGTGGTTTATTAAGGGTAAAACTCTGATCTTAAGGCAAGAACATATAGAGGGAGAAGAAGAGACGTATGTGACTGATATGAAGGTAAAAGATACAGAGTGAGAAGAGACGTATGTGACTGATATAGATGCAGAAGATATAGAGGGAGAAGAAGAGACGTATGTGACTGATATAAAGGCTGAAGATATATAGAGAGAAGAAGTGATGTATGTGACTGATATGAAGGCAAAAGATATAGAGGAAGAAGAGACGTATGTGACTGATATAAATGCAGAAGATATAGAGGGAGAAGAAGAGATGTATGTGACTGATATAAAGGCAGAAGCTATAGAGGGAGAAGAGACGTATGTGACTGATATAAAAGCGGAAGATATAGAGGGAGAAGAAGAGATGTATGTGACTGATATAAAGGCAGAAGCTATAGAGAGATAAGAGACGTATGTTAGGGGTGATCAGCAGAGTAAGGAGGAAGAAATCCATACAGATATCAGCACAAGTGAGTTATAAACACTTATTACAGAATAGAGTCACATATTCCCCTTGCTCAGTCACTACAGCAACATCTTTATCCTGCACCCTCCTCTGTCAGTACAAACTATTGAAGGAAATATGTCTGCCCAGTGGAGGAGTCAGAAAACATCAGCCCCTATTATACTCCTGATCTACCCCTCACATCATGTCACTGTGTGTTACCAGCCCAGATATCTGACCAGTGTCCTCCCCACACTCTGGTGTATCTCATACATCAGGAGGCATCAGCCCCTATTATACTCCTGCTTTCCCCCTCACATCATGTCACTGTGTGTTACCAGCCCAGAGATCTGACCAGTGTCCTCCCCACACTCTCTGGTGTATCTCATACATCAGGAGGCATCAGCCCCTATTATACTCCTGCTCTCCCCCTCACATCATGTCACTGTGTGTTACCAGCCCAGAGATCTGACCAGTCTCCTCCCCACACTCTCTGGTGTATCTCATACATCAGGAGCCATCAGACCCTGTCAGGTTACTGCTCCTGTTACATAATGGCCACCACCCACTACGGCTCTGGGCAACACAGTTGGTGTAATGGTTAGCATTCCTTCCTCACAGTACTGATGTTGTGGGTTCAACAATAGCCCCATCTTTATGGAGTTTGTGTATAACACTGTGCTTGTGTGGGTTTTCTTTGGGCAGTCTGTTTTTTTCCTACAATCCAAAAATATACAGGTTGGTTAATTGGCTCTTGACAAAAAATAAACCCTACTTTTTGTGTGCGTGTATATTTGGTATGGATTATAAACTACACTTGGCAAGTATTGATGTACATGGCCATCTATTCTCTGTAAAGCACCGCTGGATATGGGCGCTCTATGCACCCAGTAGCCAAAATAATAAAACCTATTATTGTGTAGGTTCCCCTCGTTCCGCCAAAACAGCTCTGACCCTTGGAGTCATGGTCTCCGCAAGATCTCTAAAGGTGTCCTGTAGTATCTGGCACTAAGACGCTAGCAGCAGATCCTTTAAATCCTGTAAGTTGCCAATTATGGGCTCCCATGGCTCGGACTTGCTTCTACAGCACATCCCACAGATGCTCGATCGGATTGAGATCTGGGGGATTTAGAGGCCAAGTCAACATTTTGAACTCTTTGTTGTGTTCCTCAGACCATTCCTGAACAATCTCTGCAGTGTGTCCGGGGCGCATTATCCTGCTGATAGAGGACACTGCCATCTGAAAACACTGTTGCCATGAAAGGGGTGTACTTGATCTGCAACAATGTTAGGTAGGTGGTACATGCCACAGTAACATCCACGTGACCCAAGGTTTCCCAGCAGAACATTGCCCAGAACATCACACTGCCTCCACCGGCTGGCTTCTTCCCATAGTGCACCCTAGTGCCATCTCTTCCCCACACACACGGTTATCCACATAGTGTAAAAGAAAATGGATTTGACCAGACCACCATCTTCCATTGCTCCAGTTTTGATGCTCACGTGCCCATTGTAGGTGCTTTCGGGGATGGATAGGAATTTACCCTACACTTGCCCATTTTTCCTGCTTTCAACATGTCAACTTTAAAAACTGAGTGATCACTGGCTGCCTAATATATCCCACCCATGTCAGGTTCCATTGTAACGAGATAATCAATGTTTTTCACGTCACCTGTCAGTGGCTTTAATGTTACAGCTGACAGGGGTATAAATAAACTGTACTATATTATCATGCATACTCCTGATTGGAGCAGCTCCTGCTTCTGCTGTCTCTCGTGTGTGGATAGCTGACAGAGGGTTTCATCTTGCAGACACTGGGCTCAAGCCAGAACAACCAGAGAATGGCTGGTGGTCACAGGGTACAAGCAGATGCAGGTATCTTAATGGCAAGATGTTTATTCCTCGGATGACTTGATGAAGACCATTCCCACAGCTGCAGGTGCTCAGGACAATCACAGGACACAAGATGTTACTGATATACAATCCTTGTTCCAGAGGATACTCTAATTACAGAGACATATCAGGCCTTTATTATAGCAAGAGGACAGGATACAGCAGGGTACTCCCCCGTATACCAATCAGACAACTATCTCACAAAATATTAATACATCTTACATCTCTACCGCTGTCACTGGTATCACACACCGCTGTCACCGGTACCACACACACAGTTGTCACCGCTAACACACACCCCGCTGTCACCAGTATCACACACCGCTGTCACACACACACACTGCCGTCACCGGTATCACACACATCGATGTCGCCAGTATCACACACAATACAAGTGATTACATTGCTCTGTGTATAGTATAGTGTATGAGGTAGAAATGAGGCATGATGTTGTTCCCTTGGAACATGTCGCTCTGAATGTGAGATTATGGCTCATGCATAGTGCAGCTAATCACCTGGGCAGCTCGTCTGGCAGGAGGATGAGGATTAGTTGTTGATAGCCGGCAATACACCAACATTTTTGCACCAAAATTGAATGCGCCTGGTTAACTTGTATCTCCAAATCTCCATTGTGACTTATTGGGAACAATGCAGGGACTGATGAATTTTTGGTCATCCCCTTGACCACCCACTTAGCTGGCCTTGGCACACCATTTACCCTACAAATATGCCCCACAGCCTGTTGCCCCTGCTGCATCTTTAGAGAGCTCAGTGCATGGGTTGTCAGTATCGCTCTTGGCCATATTTGCACACTGTCAAACTGCTGGATAATATCCACCCATAATTGCAAATCCTCTCATATTCTCACCAATGCAGAACAAAATTATGCCATACTTACATTTTGTGGCTATTTTCAGGCATCTTTTAAAATCTACCTATGTAAGAACACAATTCATACTGAGACACTGGAGGAGTGCACTGAGCAGGTCCTTATAGTGGTTGACTGATGGGTGATTCACCGCATGAGTCATCAGTGCTGGAGGTTAGTGGTAACACCTGAGAGGTGTTATGTCATCTCTGGCTTGTGACTGAGCTCAGTTGGGTTGTTACGGAATCTAATTGGGAAGGCCGGTAATCAGGGACTTGTTGAGTGTTGGAGGCAGGCCAGTGGTATCCAACACTGCTGGAACTGAAATAGTACTCCCTTCCATTATTCTCTTATTTGATATAAGGGAACCTGGAACCTTCTTACATGTAAGACCTGAAAGATGAGAAGTCTGTTGAGCAAACAGTAGGGGTAGAACACTCCCAGTCCTGGGACTCTTGTCAGCATCTGGAGAATCAGTTAAAAGATCCAGTTACAGCACTCACACATACCACTAGCCTGTGGGTGATAGGGACTAGCAACAAGATGCTTAGGCACCCTGTCAGTTTGGATAGACACTGGGTCCAATGATCTGCAAGTATCTCCCTGGGAAACCCTACTCGTGACTTGCAGCTAGTCAGGTGCACAAGTTATGTTTTAGTTGTATCGGTCTGTTAATAAACTCAAAACACACACGTAAGGAAAAAGCAGTTTTAATGGTCTTTTGTCATCAAGTTTCAGAAAGTCCAGAATCACAGTTACAGTTCAAGAAGATCCACTGTCATTAGGTGCCCGTGGCTGATAATTGATGTATGTCTGGGTACCTTCTACCTAGTCCCAACTGAAGCCACAGCCCATGTGACAACTAGGGCTTTTATAGGCTAAACTAGGTGTTGCCTCTCCTAAGAGGCATTTCTGCCTATCATACATAGAGTAACACATATGGTTAAGCAGTGGCTTTTAGCATATATGATAGGAGTGTCCTGCACTATATAGGAAATCATTTACAGCCAATTAAACTTTCCTTGATCTCATTCCATTCCTGACTTATTTCCTCACTGAGTATGACAATACTGATCACTAAAGTTAACGCAAAGCTTCAGCAGTGTCAAAACATTTAAGCCCAATCTTAATAGCAAGGTAAACACAAAATCCTATAGTTACTATAAATATTAAGTTATTTAAATAGCGGCAGCATTATCCATTGCACAAAGGTTGTGAATACTTATGTACATGTGATTTCTTTGGGTTTTTTTAAATTAAATTTGCAAAAATGGCAAAAAACTTTTTACACGTTGTCATTATGGGGTATTGTGTAAATGTATTTCATTTTGGAATAAGGCTGTAACATAACAAAATGCGGAAAGAGTGAAGCGTTGTGAATACTTTCCGGAAGCACTGTAGATTAAAGAGTTGCTCCATCCATGTGACCACAATATAATACACATTCTTCTTTTTTATTGTTAATATGATCTACATTAAAATTTCAGTGGTGGCCTGTGGCATATACATGACAGGCTGTCACAGATGCCCACACATCTGTAATGAGATGAGCACCATACAGAGACATGGATGACCTGAAATCTGATCCTCGTTCTTCTCTATCATTGACCTCAATCTTTTAGGAACACATCATCTCCTTAGTGGTGTATTAGATGGTGCCTGCCTGAGCTTCTCCCAGCAATAGCAGTAAATCCTGAGAGCAAGGATTATGTTAATAGCAGTAATAACATGATAACTCAAGAAAGAACAGCTGCCATAATTCTAGCAAGATACAGTTAAGCACACATCACAAACCCACAGCATGGTTCTCACCTGTGACTTCTCTGATGTCTAATAAGATGTGATTTCTGTGTAAAACATTTCCCACACTCAGAACATGGAAATCGTTTTTCACCTTTGTGAGTTCTCTCATGTATTATAAGATGTGATTTCTGTGTAAAACATTTCCCACACTCCGAGCATGGAAATAGTTTCTCACCTGTGTGAATTCTCTGATGTGTAACAAGATCGGATTTTTGTGTAAAACATTTCCCACACTCAGAACATGAAAATGGTTTCTCACCTGTGTGAAATTTATTGTGTTTAAATAGAGAAGATTTATCTTTAAAACATTTTTCACACTCAGAACATGGAAATGACCTCTCACCTGTGTGAGTTCTCTGATGTATTATAAGATGTGATTTCTGTGTAAAACATTTTCCACACTGTGAACATGAAAATGGTTTCTCACCTGTGTGCGACCTCTGATGTGTAACAAGATCTGATTTCTGTGTAAAACATTTCCCACATTCAGAACATGGAAATGACTTCTCACCTGTGTGATAGATCTCGTGTATAACAAGATGTGATTTCTGTTTAAAACACTTCCCACACTCCGAGCATGCAAATGGTTTCTCCCCTGTGTGACTTCTCTGATGTGTAACCAGAACTGATTTCTTTGTAAAACACTTCCCACACTCAGAGCATGGAAATGGTTTCTCACCTGTGTGACTTCTCTGATGTGTAACAAGCTCTGAATTCTCTGTAAAACATTTCCCACACTCAGAACACGGAAATGGCTTCTCTCCTGTGTGAAGTTTATGATGTCTAACAAGATGTGATTTCTGTGTAAAACATTTCCCACACTCAGTGCATGGAAATGGTTTCTCACCTGTGTGACGTCTCTGATGTATAACAAGATCTGATTTCTGTGCAAAACTTTTCTCACACCTAGAGCATGAAAATGGCTTCTCACCTGTGTGACTTCTCTCATGTATAATAACAGCTGATTTGTGTGTAAAACATTTCCCACACTCAGAACATCGAAATGGCTTTTCACCTGTGTGACTTCTCTCATGTATAATAAGATCTGATTTTAGTGTAAAACATTTCATACACTCCGAGCATGGAAATGGTTTCTCACCGGTGTGAAATTTCTTGTGTGTAAACAGAGAGGATTTATCTTTAAAATATTTCCCACACTCAGAACACTGAAAAGGTTTCTCTCCTGTGTGACGTCTTTGATGTCTAGCAAGATATGATTTCTGAGTAAAACACTTCCCACACTCAGAACATGTAAATGGCTTCTCACCTGTGTGACTTCTCTCATATCTAATAAGAGCTACATTATGTGTTAAATAGTTATCACCTTCAGAAGTAGAAATGACTGTATCACCGCTAGGAACTGTACTATGTACAACAGGTGAGTTACCAGGAGAACATTCCTCAAAAATAGAAGGATCAGATGATATATCTGCACTAAGAAGTGGTGGATGCATTTTTGGGGTAATGCAGTTTTCTTCTGGAGACTCTTGCGTGATGTTCTTTTCTTCTAATTTCAAATCTGTAGACAAAACTAGATGTCCCTCCGAGGTCTTCCTTGTACTGTGTCCACCTGGTAGAAATAAAATAGATAACCAAGTATCCCACAGCAAAGGCATCATTAATCATTATTTATCTCACCCATATTCCCATAGGTTTGTGCTTAGTACATCATGAGGGACACTTTGGGCTTCTACCGTTCACACTCATAGATAATACTGGAGAAGGGGAGCTGAGAGTGTGGCTGGGTCCCCATCAGAGTGCCAGGGAAGCCCAGCAGATTTAGGAGTTTGTCTCCTACTCATCCATCCTGTGGATGTCAGATCTGGAGAGAACGTGTGTCTGAGACACACAAATAGTCCTTTGGGGTGCAATCGCAAGCTTGAAACCAAAGGGAAGAGAACTAAACAATACTCTCCACTGCAGTCTTTCCATCTAGGCATAGGGCCCTCTTACGAATAATTCCCTAGACCACCATAGAGTACAGGCGCTAGCCTCATGGCGCACACTAAATTTGTAGCTAGACCAGTGGCACACACTAACCTTAAGCACTAGGTCAATAAGGACACTGTAGGTTTGGACACTGGGCCTGAGCCACAGAATAATTTCAGGTGCTAAGCTCATGGCCCATGACTATCGCCTCATAGACATGAGGCATTATCCAGCTTCCACATCTGTTTATCTTGCCAAAACAAGACTTTTCACTCAAAATGAAGTCCATTTTTCCAGCTAAAATAAAGTCCTTCGTTCCTGACAAATTAGGGCAATAGGTCATCCTAAATAGAGCAGATCTGTAGGTTCTTATCATGAGCCTAGGGGCCAGCAAGCCCTAGATATCACCCAAGGGCAATCTTTCACCCAGTTCCCAAGACGTAGGCGAAGGGTGATAGGCATTAGGTCTATCACTCACCTCAGCATTTAGGCTGTATCTCTGTAGTAGGCTGTAGTTTCTTTCACCATCTTCCTTAAAACCAGAGGTTGTGCTTGCGTCTAAAATTGTCCTTTGATGTGTTTCTGTTTCTCTTTTCTCAACAGCATAGCATCATTAATATTAAGCAATCATCTATTAGAAGGTTGTGTTGGTGCACTGCACCAAGAGTTAGTCCAGACTGTTTGCACACTAGGACTGTTGTGAGTTAGCAACCAGTGTTGCTCGTGAGACACCTGGCTGGGTGGCACACTGATTAGTTTAGGATTAGAGAGCTGTGTGGTGGGTGTTGTAGGTTTCTCCGCAGAGTTCTGTGGCAGACTACATTTCAAAGTCACATGGTTAGCTGTGATGAGTATCCGTCTGTATGTGCTTTCCTCTCCCTTTTCCTAGTACAATGGGCCCTGCCCCTCCCAATGTATGGTTAATTTTCCACCTGATGCACAAGCATCTAAAAGGTGAAAACTGTGATTGGAGGCCAAAAGTGTCAGTAATGAACATCCACTCCACCCAGTGAGGGACATTGCATTTGCAGGTGGGTTGTAAGTGATTCACAGTCATTAAGAGCCAGAATCGAAGGCCCAAAATAACTATCTCTGTTGTTCTTTTCAGACACCTCATCCTAAATGACCTAAAAGGTTACCAATCTGGAGGGAGTACCTACAGAGGATCCCTTCTGAGGCAAGCAGCCTCTGTGGCGTAGTTGGCAGGATCATGTCTACATAGGACCCAAGCAGCTCTAGAGGCTTCGACTCTTGCACTGCAATTAATGTAGGACCTGCTTTGAATGAGAATGAGAAGGAACAGTGGAATTATATCAGATTTAATTTGTAAAGAATTGTTTGGATTGAGAAAAAACTCCAGTCTTTAGAAGAATATGTATGTTCCTTTACCACATATAGTTAGGGATATTTCGTATTATCTTTAGCAATTAAGTAAGGAGGCACCATGGTTAGTTGACAGGGTCCAACAAAAACCACAGTGTGCAGTGGTCAGGTCGCTTCCTATGAAGGGTGATTTCCCAGGAGAGGAGGGGAGATCCAGAACATGGTGCAGTGTGTGACAAGCAGTCTAACAGATCGCAAGGAGAATCCAGGAGTACAGCCCCTGAGGCTAGGCACTGACAGCCCAATGTACATCAAACTCCACAGGTAGCCGCAGCCACCAGAGTGGATCCCCTACAGCCTTCGTGACTCTCAGCCAGAATGAAACTGCATCGGCAGGAACAGCCCGAGATCGGACGTGCAGGAGCCATCAAGCCTGAGGAGACAGATGGGACAGTCTCTGCAGATGAGCCAGCAGGGATAAACCGGGGGAGATTGCGTATTGTGTGTGTTATGGAAATGTTGTGGGTGTGCCAATGGAAGTGGCTGCATTCGGAGACGCACAGCAATAGGCACATGGAGAAATGCATCTGCAGATGCCGTGAGTGGGAATCTTAGTCCATGCACATTTGGCTTTCTGACTTGGTTTTCCAAATAACAAGACGTAAGGAGAGAAGAGCTTGACCTGGCACAGAGCAAGCTAGACCCGGCACAGAACAAGCGTGACCCCTGGCACAGGGCAAGCGTGACCCCTGGCACAGAACAAGCTAGACCCGGCACAGAACAAGCGTGACCCGGCACAGAACAAGCGTGACCTGGCACAGAGCAAGCTAGACCCCTAGCACAGAACAAGCGTGACCTGGCACAGGGCAAGCTAGACCCCCTGGCACAGGGCAAGCTAGACCCCCTGGCACAGAACAAGCTAGACCCCTAGCACAGAACAAGCTAGACCCCTAGCACAGAACAAGCTAGACCCCTAGCACAGAACAAGCGTGACCCGGCACAGAACAAGCGTGACCTGGCACAGAGCAAGCTAGACCCGGCACAGAACAAGCGTGACCCCTGGCACAGAACAAGCGTGACCCCTGGCACAGAACAAGCGTGACCCCTGGCACAGAACAAGCGTGACCCCTGGCACAGAACAAGCGTGACCCCTGGCACAGAACAAGCGTGACCCCTGGCACAGAACAAGCGTGACCCCTGGCACAGGGCAAGCTAGACCCCCTGGCACAGGGCAAGCTAGACCCCCTGGCACAGGGCAAGCTAGACCCCCTGGCACAGAACAAGCTAGACCCCTGGCACAGGGCAAGCTAGACCCCCTGGCACAGGGCAAGCTAGACCTCCTGGCACAGGGCAAGCTAGACCCCCTGGCACAGGGCAAGCTAGACCCCCTGGCACAGGGCAAGCTAGACCCCCTGGCACAGGGCAAGCTAGACCCCCTGGCACAGGGCAAGCTAGACCCCCTGGCACAGAACAAGCGTGACCCGGCACAGAACAAGCGTGACCTGGCACAGAACAAGCGTGACCCCTGGCACAGGGCAAGCTAGACCCCCTGGCACAGGGCAAGATAGACCCCCTGGCACAGGGCAAGATAGACCCCCTGGCACAGGGCAAGCTAGACCCCTGGCACAGAGCAAGCTAGACCCGGCACAGAACAAGCGTGACCCCTGGCACAGGGCAAGCTAGACCCCCTGGCACAGGGCAAGCTAGATCCCTGGCACAGAGCAAGCGTGACCTGACTGAGCGGCTCTGAAGCCTGAATTTTAAAAACCTCCTTTGTAAAATGCTATTACTATGGTCTATTTGTCCATAATTAGCCTTCTATATCGCTTTGGCAAATGAGTATCCCAGACTGACCAATATTCCATATAACGTAACGTTAGATATAGCACACAGACCCCTGTCAGTAAAAGACCGTTATGTAGGGGTATGACTGGATCACAATTTATAGTCACATAATAGGGTATTCTTATTCCTATTATACTTCTGGGATAGCTCTCTTTATTAGTATATTAAATCTCCATCTAACTTCAAATATGGACACATCTCATCATGTACCCTTTCTGTGGTAACGTCTCCCAACATAACAGACATTACCCAGTGTCACACACATACACACTGCCTTCCCAAACACACTACCCACACACACACACACACACTGCCTTCCCATACACACTACCCTCACACACTGCCTTCCCATACACACTACCCTCACACACACACTGCCCACACACACACACTGCCCACACACACACACTGCCCACACACACACACTGCCCCCACACACACACTGCCTACACACACTGCCTTCCCATACACACACTGCCCTCACACACACACACTGCCCACACACACAGCCCTCACACACACACTCACTGCCCTCACACACACACTGCCCTCACACACACACACACTGCCTTCCCATACACACTACCCTCACACACACACTGCCTTCACACACACTGCCCTCACACACATACACACTGCCTTCCCAAACACTGCCCTCACACACACACACTACCCTCACACACACACTGCCCTCACACACTGCCTTCCCAAACACTGCCCACACACACACAGCCTTCTCACACACACACACACACACTACCCTCACACACACACTGCCTTCCCAAACACTGCCCACACCACACACACACAGCCTTCTCACACACACACACTGCCCTGTCACACACTGCACACACACTGCCTTCCCACACACTGACCTCACACACACACTGCCTTCCCACACACTGACCTCACACACACACTGCCTGCCCATAAACACACACTGCCTTCCCACACACTGACCTCACACACACACACACTGCCTTCTCACAAACACACACACTGCCTGACCACACACTGGAGCCATGGAAGCAGAGGACATGTAGCCTAAATGAACTCCTTGCCCTAACCATGGTGTGGCCAGAGACCCGGACCATGTGGTCATGGTACTGAGGGGGGTTATATTTAATGCGCTGCGCTCGGTTGCAGAATTGTAGAATCAGTGGAGCCCACCAGGGTTTTCCCCTATTCACTGTTAACCCAGTCCGAACCTGCCTCTTGGCTATCAGAGAGGATTGTACTTCTGTACGCTGTGATTGACCCAAGCACCTTTTGCGAGTGGACTAGTCTTTTTAAAGACTTCTGAACAATAAACGCCTTGCCTTAAGATGCCTGCATCAACTTGTATCCTGTGATTACCAGATGAATGCCAAGCCCCACTCCATTCTCCAGCTGTTCTGACCATAGTGCCTCCAAGCTGGAACCCTCTGCCAGCTACTCAGTGTAGACTGGTCCATAGTGAGGGATCGGTGGGAATTATATAACATTACCCAGTAAGTGTTGCAGTAGTGTGTCCACACATACCCAGAAGGCGATTCCAGGTGCCGGTGGTCAAAGCCTGTGCCAAACAAGCGGTGCCAGGTGCCGATGTAGGATCCTGGTGGTGGTAGTTGAGTTATCTGCCCACTTTGCAGTGGGAAGAGTCAGTGAAGGACGATTACTAATGGTCAGAGGGAATTCGCAAGAGCAGTGAAGTAAGACCACTCAGGGACGAATAACTACCGGTCACACACTGTCACAATTGGTGTCTGCGAGTTACCTGTCTCAGGTGGTGATCGGGTTTCAACGGAGGCCGGCATAACTGGAACCACAGATGATGTAGATGAATAGCTCTTTTATTATAAGAAGTGGGTAGCAGTGAGAACTGCCTTTGGTGATGAGTGACTGGAACTGGAAACTTGGAGGGACCGGACTGGGACCGGCAGGTAGGCTGACTGAGTTGGTCGGGTTACAAGTGGATGGGCTTGCAGACGGATGGTAGCGTGGAAGCTACTTGGAGCGGCTGGATAGCCGTGGGTAAACGCTGGTATCTGGGTGGCTACGTGGAGCGGCTGGATAGCCGTGGGTAGACGCTGGTAGCTGGGTGGCTACGTGGAGCGGCTGGATAGGATTAACTGCTGTAACAGGACGACTGGATGCCAGGTATTACTGTAGCAGGTTTTCGGGATGCACCAGGGGTTGCTGTCAGCAGGCTTACTGGATTGCCAGGTTTGGCTGTAACAGGTTTTCTGGAAGCACCGGGGGTTGCTGCCAGCAGATTTACTGGATTGCCAGGTACAGCTGAAACAGGTTTTCTGGATAGTGCCAGGGATTGCTGTAGCAGGTTTCAGGGATATACTTGAATGCAGGAACAGTATGAACCATACACCACGGGAAGACGAGATGTTCAGGCCCAGAATGCTATCAGGAGAGGATATATATACCATGGGTCTGGCAGCAATTGGAAGATACGGACAGGTGGTCTGGTAGTAGCATTCTGAGTGGTGGAAGGCACAACATGCAGAGGGAGTATTCATCTCTGCAGCTCTGAGAATCAGAACCACACCTGTGATTCCAATCAGGGCTAGCAGTGCTCACAGACAGAGGAGAGGCCAGGTGCAACAATCAGAGCAAATCCTCCAGGCAAATTACACACACAGATCCATGGGGGAGCTGACAGGGGTAAGTCCCAAGGCAAAAAGGTGACAACTAGACAGGGTCGTGACACACACTGGATAAATTACAAGATGTTCTCCAAGTGGGCACGAAGGTAGAAGTTTCTATAAGTCCCTGTGGTTGCTCTCAGGGAGCAGAGTCTTACTGATAATGTAGACTGAGGCTTCTGTGTAGACCAGCACTGAAAAGGACATCAGGACAGAGGAAGAAGACAAAACAGCAGGATGGAACAATGGGACAAAGCATAAGAGTAGAGATTAGCAACACAAAATCATAGGGAACATCAGAAAGTTGGAAAAAGCTTAATGGCAGAGACAGGTTAGAGGATAAAGAGCATCAGTACAGAGCCCCCAAACAGAGACTGGAGAAGAGCTTTCTGCACAATGACAAATGTGTGGTTATAGTGCTGTGCGAGAGACAATGACATGTACATGGCTGTGGTGGTCAATGTGAACTAGTTAGCTTTACTACTGCAGTTTATACCATTTTGGTATTATTATACCAGTAAGACAACAAGAGATATGGTAAGAACTTACCTTTGTTATGTCTGTTTCTACGAGGTCCTTAGGGTCCACAGGGCATTTACCTTGGGGGGGGGTACAGGCAGGCTGGTCAACCACACAGTTAACTTCTTGAGCCTCCCAGGATGCAGCAGGCACCCCTCCTATACCCCGCCCCCCGGCCAAAGCACCCTCAGTTACGTTACCAGGCCGGAGGAGGAGAAAATAGAAAGGAGAAAGTCCGGCACACACAAGAATTCCATACTCACAGAAAATAGACAGAAAACTGGTGACCAGATCAAGACCCTTCTGAAGCACAGGGCATAAGGATGGGCGCCCTGTGGACCCTAAGGACCTCGTAGAAACAGAGATTACAAAGGTAAATTTCTTACCAGATCCCTTGTTTTCTACTTTAGGGTCCACAGGGCATTAACCTTGGGGATGTCCCAAAGCAGTACCCTTCAAGGGCAGGGACGCTCCTGTGGAGAAAGGAGAATCCACCGCCCGAAGGAAGCATCCTGAGAGATGAAAGTATCGAAAGCGTAATAACTCACAAAGGTCTGAACCGTAGACCACGTGGCCACCCTACACAGCTAAACAGCCGAGGCGCCACGCCGAGCTGCCCACGAGGGACCAACGGACCTCGTAGAATGACCAGTGACAGGGCAGAACAGGAATGCCCTCCTGACCATAGGACTCGGAAATCGCCAAACAAATCCAACGGGCCAAAGTTTGCTTATTGGCTGGCCAACCCTTTTTGCGAAAACTGTACAAACACAAACAAACAATCAGATTCCCGGATGAACAGGTGCACTCCACATAAATGCGAAGAGCGCAAACCATATCCAACGTGGCCTCACCCACCGACAAACCAAGAGAGTGAAAGGCCGGAATAATGATCTCCTCATTGTGGAGACTGGATACCACCTTAAGGAGAAAACCAGGGCGAGTCCGAAGAACCGCCCTATCCTGATGAAAAATCAAATAAGGGGGACGACAAGAAAGAGCCCCCAAATCCGATACTCTTTTGGCAGATGCAATAGCAAGACAAACTACCTTAGCCGTAAGCCATTTGATGTCCACTGAGCCCAGTGGTTCAAATGGGGGACCCTGAAGCGCTTGTAGCACCACCGTCAAATCCCAAGGTGCCACCGGAGGGACAAAGTGAGGCTGAATGCGAAAAAACCCCTGCATAAAGGTGCGGACATCAGCCAAAAGAGCAATCCGACGCTGAAACCACACCGAGAAGGCTGACACCTGCACCTTCAAAGAAGCAAGGCGCAGACCTTTATCCAAGCCTGGCTGAAGAAAGACGAGGACTCTAGAAACACAAAACACGAAAGGATCATATTTCTTAGGTTGGCACAACACAAAATAGGAGTGCCAGACCCTGTGGTAAATCCTGCCGAAGCCGGCATCCTAACTCCGAGTATGGTATTAACCGAGCTTGAAAAACCCTTCGACCTCAAGAGGGATGTCTCAAGAGCCACGCCATCAAAGACAGCCGACCCAGATCCGGGTAAAGACACAGACCCTGAGACAACAGGTCCGGACACTGAGGGAGTAGGCATGTAGTGTCTGTGGAAAGACTCTGAAGATCTGAGTACCAGTGATGTCTGGGCCACGCCGGAGCCACCAGTAGAACCATGCCTCCATCCTGCTTGAACTTTCACAACATGTGAGAAAGCAGGTAGAACGGAGGAAACAGGTATGCGAACTGGAAGGTCCATCGTAATGACAGAACATCTACCAGGAGAGCTTCTGCATCTCTTGTTCGGGAGCCGTACACCCGCAGCTTGCGGTTGTGTCTAGATGCCATGAGGTCTATTTCCGGAAGGCCCCAAGTGTCCACTAGGAGATTAAATACTTCCTGGTGAAGAAATCATTCCCCTGGATGCACATCGTGACGGCTGAGGAAGTCCGCTTCCCAGTTGAGCACTCCTGGAATGAACTCTGCCGAGATGGCCGGTAGATTGCCTTCCGCCCAAGTCAAAATGCGAGACACCTCTCTTAGAGCTGCCTGACCTCGAGTTCCTCCTTGATGATTTATGTAAGCCACTGCCGTTGCGTTGTCTGACTGAATCTGTATGGGATGACCCTGCAGAAACATGGTTGTTTGTTGTAAGGCACGAAAAACTGCCCAAAGTTCTAAGATGTTGATCGGAAGAGCAGACTCCGCCGAGGTCCACCAGCCCTGAAACACATGTGGACCCGACACAGCGCCCCACCCCCTGAGACAGGCACCCGTTGTCAGGAGAATCCAATCTGATATCCAGAAAAGGCGTCCCATGATGAGATGAGACTTCTGAAGCCACCAGGTCAATGATAGACGTACCTCCGGAGACAGCACCGGCGTCTAAACCTTCAGCCGAAGAGTTATCCCGTCCCAGTTGGATAGGATCAGTCTGTGTAGAGGTCTTGAGTGAAACTGGGCATATTCCACCATGTTGAACGTCGACACCATGGACCCCAATAACCTCATTGCAGAATGGATAAAGATTCTGCGATCCTGCAGACAAGTGCAAATCCTAGCCTGTAACACAGATCTTTTCCTCCATCAGAAATATCCGCTGTTGCTGAGTGTCCAGCAGAGCTCAGAGATGAAGCATCCTCTGAGCCGGCATTAGAGACGACTTCTTCCAATTCATCAGCCATCCGTGATTTTGCAACAGTGCTATAGTTAGTTACAGGTGCTGGTGAAGTACCTCTGGAGACCCTGCCAAAAGTAGCAGATGTAAGGTAGGAGGCGGACACCCTGCAGGCACAGATGTGCCGCCATAACTGCCATGACCCTGTAGAAAGGCCAAACGGTAAAGCCTGAAATTGATAATGCCGACCTGCCACTGCAAATCGGAGAAAGCGCTGATGAGACCACTATTGGGACATGAAGGTAGGCATCCTGGATGTCCAGAGACACTATAAAGTCCCCAGGTACCATAGCCAATATAATGGAATGCAGGGTCTCCGTCCTGAACCGAGGCACCCTTAGAAATTTGTTTAGGGACTTCAGGTTGAGAATAGGCCTGTACGATCAGTTCGTTTTTTGCACCAGGAAGAGATTGGAGTAATCTGTCCCCCTCTGAGGTAGCGGGACCGGTACAATAACCCCCTCCTGTAGCATGGATCGTACAAACTTGTGAATTTCCCGAGCCTTCTCTGGATTTGAATGAAGGTCCGTGGAAAAATATTGATGGGGAGGCCTCCGCAAGGAGAGGGCATACCCGTGAGAGACCACTTCCCTTACCCAAGTGTCCGAGGTGGTCTAACACCAACACTGGGCAAACTGAAGAAGTCGGCCTCCCACCTTGGGGTCCCCCAAGTGGAGGCCCGCCCTGTCAGGCTGTAGGCTTGTTGTCAGGCTTGGTAGTCGGACGTCTGGTGCTCCAAGCCTGCTTCCTAGGCTTAAAGGGCTTCTTGTTTCCTGATGACCTCAAAAAGGATTGGGCTTTTGATTTACCCTGAGGCCGATAGGACAGAAAGGACGACATCCCTGACCCAGAGGCGGACGGAGCTGTAGGCAAGCACGCAGATTTTGCCGCTGCCCACGTATCTACAATCTTATCTAGAGCCGGCCCAAACAGTACCTGTCCATTGTACCGAAGACATTCCAGGCCCTTCTTGGAATCCAAATCTGCTCTCCAAGACCGGTGTCACAAGAAACAACGCGCAGACACTGCTGCCATAGAAATCCGGCAAGTAAGCAAACTGACATCCAACGCTGCCTCATTTACATAAGTAGCCGAATCCCTGAGGTTGCCTATCAGTATGATCTGGTGGCTGGTAGCCCCGGAAGATAGCGAAGCTTCCAAGACATCGGCCCATTTTTCCATGGCCCTAGTCACCCACCACACCACCACTGCAGGTCTGGCGACCCCTCCAGCGAGAGAATAAATGGATTTCAGACATACCTCCACCTTGCGGTCCGTAGGATCCTTTAGAGAAGACATGGACGGCATATGTAGGGTCGCATCTTCACTAAACGTGTCACAAGAGACACCCATTTAGAAAAATAATTGTCTGCAAAAAGGGTATGCGTAAGCCAAACGCTTTTGCGGTTGAAACCTTTTACCAGGAGCCTTCCACGCTTCCTCTAAGTGATGATCTAACTGACCAGATAAAGGAAACACTTTTGAAATAAGCATGCATAAGCTCGGTATCGGCAGAAGTCTTGTCCTCAATCGCCATGATCTCCCGGACCGCCCATATAAGGCCCGGGAGATATATATATACACACACACACAACTTAGTCTCCGTCTCCTTGGCGGGAGCCTCAGTGTAAGGCAAATCTAGGATTTCCCCATCATCTGTGGTAACGTCATCATCATCGTACTGAGACTGGGATGACAATAATGGCCTCATCGCAGGTCTGAGCAGGGATTCCTGAGAATCCGTGAGGAAATGAACAGCCTTAGGAAAATTGTCCACCCAACTAGGAGCAGGGGACACCTGAGGCGCAGGTAACGGCTGGCCCTGCGCCACCACCATCTGTCCTGGGCCCCCCTGAGAAGGGCCCGGTACCATTGGCTGCTGTGTGAACCCCATAGAGCGGTACACAATTGGAGCAGATAGTCGTCCTGCCAGGATGGACAAAGCCTGAGCCAGGCTTTTCGCCCAAGGGGGCTCTTGCGGCAAGCAGGGGACAAGGGCTAGGGAGCGTACATGTAGTACATAGGCCACCCCCTCTCTTCTTCTGCCTCCTCAATACCTGCCTTACATCTAATGCAGGAATATACGGCAAGTGCAGCAATCTGCACAGGTTCGTCATCACCTGACATGATAAACACAAAAACAGACACAACTTTGTATGTGACACTTAAACACAGATTGTGCTCCAAATATCCCCACCCCCAAACAGCACCTGCCCTGTAAGGGTCAATTTGAGAAAGAAAAACAGGGATAGTTAAAATGGCTGACAGTGAGAAACAGACACAGGCAGCAGTACTAGCATAAATTCACAAAGACAGAGTCTATGAGCGCTATTCTTCAACTACCCAGGCACAGGACCTGGTAGGACTGCACAATTACCTGCACCTCTCACTCAGAGGAGGGGGACCCGGCTCCACCACTGATCTGAAGCCCCTGTGTGCTAAAATGGCCGCTGAGACAGAGAGTGGAGCCAAGCATAGAGCACGCTTTCAGGCGCTCAGCAGCGGGGGAGGAGCCGGCTGTTCAACAAGGAAGGCTTCTCCCCCGGCCTGCAATTAACCCCAGGGACGCCGGAGCGGTACCACTGCTGCTCTGGTCCACTGTCCCTAGAGGTCAGGTGGAGCGCAGGACTCAGTGCCTGGCTCCACCTGCAGACCAGCACCCCCAAGAGCCCCCATCCCTGGGTGATGTACACTGTGAAAGGTGGACGTCCACCGCTTACTAACCATTCACCCGTGCATCCGGCCACAGTCAGGGATCCTCCGGGGTCCCTGCTAGCTGGAAAAAAAAACCCCTGGAGGCCCGCCGAGATCCCCAGATCAGTACTGGGGTCTCGGTGCCGGCGGGGCGGTGATGCGGACGTCCATCAGACAGTCTGCATCACTGCTCATAGAATCTTTGTGTGGACCACCGACTCCGGCCAGGCACCGACGAAACTGAGGGTGCCTTGGGCGGGGTATAAAAGGGGAGCCTGCTGCATCCTGGGAGGCTTAAGAATTTAACTGTGTGGTGCCTGGTCTGGTTGCCCAGCCTGCCTATAACCCCCCCCCAAAGTAAATGCCCTGTGGACCCTAAAGTAGAAAATGGTAATATCACATGGGGTAGTTCATAGGTAGATTCCATTAGCAATATCACATAGGGTCTCATCACACTGACAGGTGATATACATCAGTACAAGGTGATTCTAAGATACACCAGAGAGTGTGGGGAGGAGACTGTGTGTTACCAGCCCAGAGATCTGACCAGTAACATGATGTGAGGGGGAGAGCAGGAGTATAATAGGGGCTGATGGCTCCTGATGTATGAGACACACCAGAGAGTGTGGGGAGGAGACTGGTCAGATCTCTGGGCTGGTAACACACAGTGACATGATGTGAGGAGGAGAGCAGGAGTATAATAGGGGCTAATGGCTCCTGGTGTATGAGACACACCAGAGAGTGTGGGGAGGAGACTGGTCAGATCGCTGGGCTGGTAACACACAGTGACATGATGAGCGAGTGAGACCAGGAGTATAATAGGGGCTGATGGCTCCTGATGTATAAGATATACCAGAGAGTGTGGGGAGGAGACTGGTCAGATCTCTGGGCTGGTAACACACAGTGACATGATGTGAGGAGGAGAGCAGGAGTATAATAGGGGCTGATGGCTCCTGATGTATGAGATACACCAGAGAGGTTGGGGAGGAGACTGGTCAGATCTCTGGGCTGGTAACACACAGTGACATGATGTGAGGAGGAGAGCAGGAGTATAATAGGGGCTGATGGCTCCTGATGTATGAGATACACCAGAGAGTGTGGGGAGGAGACTGGTCAGATCTCTGGGCTGGTAACACACAGTGACATGATGTGAGGAGGAGAGCAGGAGTATAATAGGGGCTGATGGCTCCTGATGTATGAGATACACCAGAGTGTGGGGAGGAGACAGGTCAGATCTCTGGGCTGGTAACACACAGTGACATGATGTGAGGAGGAGAGCAGGAGTATAATAGGGGCTGATGGCTCCTGATGTATGAGATACACCAGAGAGTGTGGGGAGGAGACTGGTCAGATCTCTGGGCTGGTAACACACAGTGACATGATGTGAGGAGGAGAGCAGGAGTATAATAGGGGCTGATGGCTCCTGATGTATGAGATACACCAGAGAGTGTGGGGAGAAGACTGGTCAGATCTCTGGGCTGGTAACACACAGTGACATGATGTGAGGAGGAGAGCAGGAGTATAATAGAGGCTGATGGCTCCTGATGTATGAGATACACCAGAGAGTGTGGGGAGAAGACTGGGCAGATCTCTAGGCTGTTAACACACAGAGACATGATGTGAGAGGGAGAGCCGGAGTATAATAGGGACTGAGGAGGGTGTAGAAAGATTATTGTACTAAATTAATTATAATTATTATTATCCTTTATTTATATGGCATCACAAGTGTTCTGCAGCGCCTTACATAGAACTAATAGGTGAACAAGTAACTTACAGTACATTACAGTGCAGGACAAGGAAACGACTTATATACATTGCTGAAATAGTGATTAAAGCACTCACAATAAGCTGCCGGGAGTTGGCAGTCCTGTGTTAGGTGCCCTAATGGGGAGTAGAGAGTAGAAGAAAATGTTAAGAGAACCACATGAGGGAAGAGGTCCCTGCTAATGAGAGCTTACATTCTAAGGGATAATTGTTCATTTAGTGCCCATCATAGTGTTTAGTGCACGAATCTCTTACCCATTGGAGCTTACAATCTATATTCCCTAACACACGCACGCGCGCACACGCGCACACACACACACACACACACACACACAGTGTCAGAAGTCAATTAACATTTCAGAGTATTTTTGGATTGGGGGAGGAAATCCACTCAAAACTGTAACATATAAACACCACACAAATAAGGCCATGGTCAGAATCAAACCCAGCACTGTGAGACAGCACACGGTGTCATCATGCTGCCCTGGAAGAATATGTGACTCTTTCCTGTAATAAGTGTTCATTACTCACCTGTGCTGATATCTGTAGGGATTTCCTCCTCCTTACACTGCTGATCACCCCTCACATACATCTCTTCTTCTCCCTCTATATCTTCTGCCTTCATATCAGTCACATACGTCTCTTCTTCTCCCTCTTTATCTTCTGCCTTTATATCAGTCACATACGTCTCTTCTTCTCCCTCTGTATTTTCTGCCTTATTATCAGTCACATACGTCTCTTCTTCTCCCTCTATATCTTCTGCCTTTATATCAGTCACATACGTCTCTTCTTCTCCTTCTATATCTTCTACCTTCACATCAGTAACATACATCTGTTCTTCTTCCGCTATATCTTCTGCCTTCATATCAGTCACATACGTCTCTTCTTCTCCCTCTATATCTTCTGCCTTTATGTCAGTCACATACGTCTCTTCTTCTCCCTCTATATCTTCTGCCTTTATATCAGTCACATACGTCTCTTCTTCTCCCTCTATATCTTCTGCCTTATTATTCAAGTGGTATTCAAACTATATAAACCAGCAATAAAATACATTAATCATTTCTGATTTCAGTACGAGATTAAATACAAAAAAATGGAAGCATTCAACTTTTATGCACATCATACAGTGAAGTGCAAAAGTCATAGGGATAGATGCCTAGTATTGAGAGACCCATTCTAGCCCAGCAAAGTGCAGCAACCCGACGGGGCATCGATTCCACAAGTGGATGGAAGACCTCTGGAGAGATGTTGACCCATGCCGTCTGGATTGCTTTCCACAGCTCCCTGATATTTGTAGATGCAGGATCTTGGGTGCAAATGAAACCCTCCACTGTGTACCATAAATGCTCGATTGGGTTTATGTCAGGCGAACGTGGTGGCCACAACATTCGTCGGAACTCTCCAGAATGCTTCTCGAAGCAATTCTGGAGAATTTGGGAATGATGACCCAATGAATTATCCTGCTGGAATATTCCATTGTTGTGGGGGTAAATGAAGTCATGAAGGGCTGCAGATGGTCATCAAGCAAAGCAACATAGCGGTTATCAGTCAATGATGTGCTCAGGCGGACCAGCGGACCCTATCCATGCTACGTCAACACAACCCACACCATATAGCAGTGGTTCCCAAACTGTGCACCGTGGCACTTTGAGACACTTACAGGGGTACCTCAGGTTTACATTACATAATGAAATTATGTAATGTAAATATGTGGACAAACAGAAGTGTAAACCTGTCCACCACCACCACATATCTGAACCTAAGGATGACAGGTCAGCACAATTTACTTCACTTTACTACATTTTTTTCTGAATTTCTCAATAACAAACTTTTGACTTAGGAGTGCTGTGAAAACAATGCTGGTACTCTAGGGCGCCATGATTCAAAAAAGATTGGGAACCACTGCCATAAGGCATCCACCAACAGCCTTCACGGTGCCTTTTTGACAACTGGGGTCCATGGCCTCATGGGATCTGTACCACACCCAAACCCCACCATCAGCCCAAAACTGGAACAGTGACTCATCGAACCATCCCACGTTGCCAGTACCTCATGGTCCAATTAGCGACGTCACAAGCCCAGGTGAGGTGCTGTGTCCAGTGTGTTAGTGTTGACCAGGGGGGGGGGGGGGGGGGGGACTCTGGTGGGGCTAATGCTCCTATATCTCATGGAAGCTAAAGAACCGCACTGCTGGATTTGCATCTGGTATACATGTGACACTGTAGATCCAGGAATGTTGCAAAACTTCGGAAATTAAATGTCCCATGCCTAGTTCGAACTCCGATAATTTAAAGTTACCTCACGTGAGTCAGATAACAACTGATGCAGGTCTGGGCATTTCCAAGATGCCCCAGTATGGTGACCCACCTACCATTACCTTTACATACTGCTATCCCATGACTTTTGACACTTTAGTGTATATGGAAAGTAACTTTGGTATATTGGTTAGACCCTAAATCCCACCTACCTGATGCTCCTGTGGGGTCCTGTGACTCTCCTCTGTACAATCCTGTGAATAAATAGGACGGGGACATCTCTCTGGGGTATTTCTGTTACTGGGTCCATCTGTAGGAGACACACAGTGAGTGAGTACATTGTATATATGTGATTATCAGGTGATCTGTGTATATATGGGCCCCCATACCTGATCCCCCCAGCAAATACAAGATAGTCTCCTCTTACCCAGTGATGTGAGGGGCCGGTGATTCTCCATCATCATGTCCTTGTACAGACCCTTGTATTCCTCTATATACTCCCCCTTCTGCATGGAGACATAGACAGTGACATCCTGACACCTTATAGGAACCTGACACACACAATGATAGAGTCATCACCCAGACACATCCCCTGGTGTTACTGTATAATGTCCCATTCCCAGCAGTCACCTCCCCAGTCATCACCCAGAAACATCCCCCGGTGTTACTGTATAATGTCCCATTCCCAGCAGTCACCTCTCCGGTCATCACCCAGACACATCCCCTGGTGTTACTGTATAATGTCCCATTCCCAGCAGTCACCTCCCCAGTCATCACCCAGAAACATCCCCCGGTGTTACTGTATAATGTCCCATTCCCAGCAGTCACCTCTCCAGTCATCACCCAGACACATCCCCTGGTGTTACTGTATAATCTCCCATTCCCAGCAGTCACCTCTCCAGTCATCACCCAGACACATCCCCTGGTGTTACTGTATAATGTCCTATTCCCAGCAGTCATCACCCAGACACCCTGGTGTTACTGTATAATGTCCCATTCCCAGCAGTCACCTCTCCGGTCATCACCCAGACACATCCCCTGGTGTAACTGTATAATGTCCCATTCCCAGCAGTCACCTCTCCGGTCATCACCCAGACACACCCCCCGGTGTAACTGTATAATGTCCCATTCCCAGCAGTCACCTCTCCGGTCATCACCCAGACACACCCCCCGGTGTTACTGTATAATGTCCCATTCCCAGCAGTCACCTCTCCGGTCATCACCCAGACACACCCCCCGGTGTTACTGTATAATGTCCCATTCCCAGCAGTCACCTCTCCGGTCATCACCCAGACACACCCCCCGGTGTTACTGTATAATGTCCCATTCCCAGCAGTCACCTCTCCGGTCATCACCCAGACACACCCCCCGGTGTTACTGTATAATGTCCCATTCCCAGCAGTCACCTCTCCGGTCATCACCCAGACACACCCCCCGGTGTTACTGTATAATGTCCCATTCCCAGCAGTCACCTCTCCGGTCATCACCCAGACACATCCCCCGCTGTTACCGTATAATGTCCCATTCCCAGCAGTCACCTCTCCTGTCAACACCCAGACACATCCCCCGGTGTTACCGTATAATGTCCCATTCCCAGCAGTCACCTCTCCGGTCATCACCCAGACACATCCCCCGGTGTTACCGTATAATGTCCCATTCCCAGCAGTCACCTCTCCTGTCATCACCCAGACACATCCCCCGGTGTTACCGTATAATGTCCCATTCCCAGCAGTCACCTCTCCGGTCATCACCCAGACACATCCCCCGGTGTTACCGTATAATGTACCATTCCCAGCAGTCACCTCTCCGGTCATCACCCAGACACATCCCCCGGTGTTACCGTATAATGTCCCATTCCCAGCAGTCACCTCTCCGGTCATCACCCAGACACATCCCCCGGTGTTACCGTATAATGTCCCATTCCCAGCAGTCACCTCTCCGGTCATCACCCAGACACATCCCCCGGTGTTACCGTATAATGTCCCATTCCCAGCAGTCACCTCTCCAGTCATCACCCAGAAACATCCCCCGGTGTTACTGTATAATGTCCCATTCCCAGCAGTCATCACCCAGACACATCCCCTGGTGTTACTGTATAATGTCCCATTCCCAGCAGTCACCTCTCCAGTCATCACCCAGACACATCCCCCGGTGTTACTGTATAATGTCCCATTCCCAGCAGTCACCTCTCCAGTCATCACCCAGACACATCCCCCGGTGTTACTGTATAATGTCCCATTCCCAGGAGTCACCTCTCCAGTCATCACCCAGACACATCCCCTGGTGTTACTGTATAATGTCCTATTCCCAGCAGTCACCTCTCCAGTCATCACCCAGACACATCCCCCGGTGTTACTGTATAATGTCCCATTCCCAGCAGTCATCACCCAGACACATCCCCCGGTGTTACTGTATAATGTCCCATTCCCAGCAGTCATCACCCAGACACATCCCCCGGTGTTACTGTATAATGTCCCATTCCCAGCAGTCACCTCTCCGGTCATCACCCAGACACATCCCCCGGTGTTACTGTATAATGTCCCATTCCCAGCAGTCACCTCTCCGGTCATCACCCAGACACATCCCCAGGTGTTACTGTAATATGTCCCATTCCCAGCAGTCACCTCTCCGGTCATCACCCAGACACATCCCCTGGTGTTACTGTAATATGTCCCATTCCCAGCAGTCACCTCTCCGGTCATCACCCAGACACATCCCCTGGTGTTACTGTATAATGTCCCATTCCCAGCAGTCACCTCTCCGGTCATCACCCAGACACATCCCCTGGTGTTACTGTATAATGTCCCATTCCCAGCAGTCACCTCTCCGGTCATCACCCAGACACATCCCCTGGTGTTACTGTATAATGTCCCATTCCCAGCAGTCACCTCTCCGGTCATCACCCAGACACATCACCTGGTGTTACTGTATAATGTCCCATTCCCAGCAGTCACCTCTCCGGTCATCACCCAGACACATCCCCTGGTGTTACCGTATAATGTCCCATTCCCAGCAGTCACCTCTCCGGTCATCACCCAGACACATCCCCTGGTGTTACCGTATAATGTCCCATTCCCAGCAGTCACCTCTCCGGTCATCACCCAGACACATCCCCTGGTGTTACCGTATAATGTCCCCTTCCCAGCAGTCACCTCTCCGGTCATCACCCAGACACATCCCCCGGTGTTACCGTATAATGTCCCCTTCCCAGCAGTCACCTCTCCGGTCATCACCCAGACACATCCCCCGGTGTTACCGTATAATGTCCCCTTCCCAGCAGTCACCTCTCCGGTCATCACCCAGACACATCCCCCGGTGTTACCGTATAATGTCCCCTTCCCAGCAGTCACCTCTCCGGTCATCACCCAGACACATCCCCCGGTGTTACCGTATAATGTCCCCTTCCCAGCAGTCACCTCTCCGGTCATCACCCAGACACATCCCCCGGTGTTACCGTATAATGTCCCCTTCCCAGCAGTCACCTCTCCGGTCATCACCCAGACACATCCCCCGGTGTTACCGTATAATGTCCCCTTCCCAGCAGTCACCTCTCCGGTCATCACCCAGACACATCCCCCGGTGTTACCGTATAATGTCCCCTTCCCAGCAGTCACATCTCCGGTCATCACCCAGACACATCCCCCGGTGTTACCGTATAATGTCCCCTTCCCAGCAGTCACCTCTCCGTTCATCACCCAGACACATCCCCCGGTGTTACCGTATAATGTCCCATTCCCAGCAGTCACCTCTCCGGTCATCACCCAGACACATCCCCCGGTGTTACCGTATAATGTCCCATTCCCAGCAGTCACCTCTCCGGTCATCACCCAGACACATCCCCCGGTGTTACCGTATAATGTCCCATTCCCAGCAGTCACCTCTCCGGTCATCACCCAGACACATCCCCCGGTGTTACCGTATAATGTCCCATTCCCAGCAGTCACCTTTCCGGTCATCACCCAGACACATCCCCCGGTGTTACCGTATAATGTCCCATTCCCAGCAGTCACCTCTCCGGTCATCACCCAGACACATCCCCCGGTGTTACCGTATAATGTCCCATTCCCAGCAGTCACCTCTCCAGTCATCACCCAGACACATCCCCCGGTGTTACCGTATAATGTCCCATTCCCAGCAGTCATCACCCAGACACATCCCCCGGTGTTACTGTATAATGTCCCATTCCCAGCAGTCACCTCTCCAGTCATCACCCAGACACATCCCCTGGTGTTACTGTATAATGTCCTATTCCCAGCAGTCACCTCTCCAGTCATCACCCAGACACATCCCCCGGTGTTACTGTATAATGTCCCATTCCCAGCAGTCATCACCCATACACATCCCCCGGTGTTACTGTATAATGTCCCATTCCCAGCAGTCACCTCTCCAGTCATCACCCAGACACATCCCCTGGTGTTACTGTGTAATGTCCCATTCCCAGCAGTCACCTCTCCGGTCATCACCCAGACACATCCCTGGTGTTACTGTATAATGTCCCATTCCCAGCAGTCACCTCTCCAGTCATCACCCAGACACATCCCCTGGTGTTACTGTATAATGTCCCATTCCCAGTAATCATCTCTCCAGTCAGCAGCTGAAACCCTTCGCGGCTAATTGGATCGACCCCTAAGTGTGGAGATGGCGCAGTACAGAGTATACTGTTTTGTAGTTATTGTCTGGCTGCCGGAGAGGAGCAGGAAGCACTAACACCACTGAAGCCGCGGTTCTAGTGCAGTTAGTACTCGTGGCGACTCTAGGCCACTCAGAGGTCCCTTTTTCAAACACCTGCTCTCCAAAGAGCCAGGAGTCCAAGGGCAGTCGCGGCGTGCGGAGAACAGAGAAGAGCTCCTACCTGTCCCCCAGGAGCGCTCAGAATGGGCGCATTGCTACTATACACTCTAAGGCTGGGTCACACCTAAACCACTGGCAATCGTGCCCATGTTCAGGGCGATTTTCCTTCACCCTGGACATTGCACAATTGCTGGTACACACTGCGTAACTTAATGAACGACGGAACGATTACTTGTTCCATCTTTCATTAATATGTATGGCGCCGCATGCGACATCGTGTGATTGACGGTGCATTACAGCCAATCACGCATGCAACCAGCGGGAGCGCGCAATTGTGCATACACACTAGGCGATATACACGATTTATCGTGCAGATACGGCAAATCGTGCCAATATCGTCCTGGTGTGTATGCACCCTAGGAAAACTTGCACACTTCGCCTTATAATTCGCACACTTCGCCTTCATGCGCGCACCCGAGATTCGCACAATTCCATTAGAAATGCCTATTCGCACTACTCGCAGTGAGTGTGTGAATTTTGTCCAAAAAGCGATTAGCGATAGCATGACAAGTGGGGAGACCTTACGGGGCCCCAAAATAGTGACAACTTCGTTAGCAGAATCATGTAGAAGACTGTTAGCGGCCATAAGGACAGGACTGTACGCCTTTAGTCACATGTCCGATTTCTGCATTGTTTTACAAATGTAAAATAAATGTAAACCGCTGTAAAATTTAGTTTAATTTCAAAGGAATTGGGACCGGATTCAATTAGAAGCGAAAAGCCGCGAACTGCGAATTGCATTTGCTGTTGCAAAGTTTTCGACACATTCCCGCGTATCGTCCTATTTAATTCCGGGACGTTTTCGCATGTGTGAAAACTATATAGCCAAAAACAGGCAAAAAAGTTTCTCCACCCAGAGGCAGGAGAAAAAATTAGCAAATTCCCTATTTGCGCCTTAAAAATGTGGGGACTTTTGATTCAGAACCTTTTGGACACCGCCCCTAATAATTAATTAGGCAAAAACATTTTTTTTTATAAAAAATAATCTTAATGGGGTGAAAAGGTAAAAAGTGTTGGATAATGGGTATAAAGTACTGGGTCAGGTATTTTGGGGGGCTGTATGGATGTTTTCAATTAAAGTTTTTAATAATGCACTTTAGAGCCCCCAAAATATACCAGTATCCATTTAAATGTGCCCCCAATTTAACAACGGCAATTATTTTCCCCAAAATTGCTTTGGATCACTTTTCCACACTTATGCATATAACAGCCCTTTGACGCAATGTAAGAACCCAAAATACTTTTATTAGCTATTAATACACTTCTATATTGATTTTCAGGGTCAGTTTGGCTTTTTATGGGGAACAGACTGATTTCCCAAATATAAGCTAGTTTCGCCATTCACACATCTGCGTTTTCGCCTGTTCTGATATTGAATAGGGCGAAAAGCGGGAACGCGCATTGTGAAAGTATACAATAACTTTCCGTATAGACAGGCGAATGAGGCGAAAAGATTGCAACTGCATTTCGCCAACCGCGACTTTTCGTCTCTAATTGAATTCGACCCTTAAACAGAAAATACAAAAAAAAAAAAAAGTAGGAAAGAAACAAAAATAAAAAAATGCTTTTGGGGTAATTTGAGGCAACTTTATAAAATGGAAAAAAAGATAGAAAACAATTATTTTTTGTTGAAATAAATGAATACATTAAATTTGGGGCCATTATTTACTAAAAAAAAAAAAAAAAAAGAAAAGAAAAGATAATTTTAGGGTAATTTGAGGCCATTTATTTTTTTTCAGCCCAAAAATGTCATGCTATTAACCCAATAACGTTAATTGAAAACTTCCAAATGCCCAATTAGTCATTAGGGGGGTGTCAGAGGGGTTCTGACGCAAGTCCTGACATTTGTACCTTATAATAAACATTTCCCCACCTTTTCACCTGCTCAGGGGGGGTGCAAACAAAAACAGGAGAAATTACTGTGATAAAGAAATGTGAGCTTGGAAATTAATTGCAATTGTAACACGCAATGCGAATATGCCTCGTGGGATAAACTCGCTCCTAACTGAACCCCCTTATATGGGATGTAGGGGGCAGGCCACAAAGAAGTTTAGTTTGCAATAGTGCCTGCTCCAGTGCCCTCTACAAGCCATATTATCCAGTGTCCCCCAGGTAGGATGACCGATAAATACCAGCAGTCACAAAGCCAATATAGAACAATTACTGCAGTTACAAGCAGATCTATAACCCCCAGTGATATTACTACTACAGTATACAGCCCAAGCAATACTCCCCGCATATCTCTAACGCAGCAGTATAGAAACTAATGTTTTACACAACGAGTTTGGTTCACAACTGCTGTCCAAATAGGCCATCGAAGACCAAAGGATGAGTGTTATACGCTTACCATGTACGGGCGTGGTCTGTTCTTTCCCCGTAACAATGCTTCAACTTTAGAGGTAAGTAGCTCCTGGGACCCGACGAGCCCCCAAATTAACAATGCGCAGTGTTCTCCCCAGGCTGTTTTCTGCGGGTGCATCGCCCGGCAGAAACAGCCAACCGCCCAGCACTTTCCCCCGCCGACCCCTGCTGTGGAACGCTGGCCTCTGAAGTGACCGGAGGCTAAAGAAGCCTCCGAACGCTTCAGAGGCAAGCGTTCCCAGTGATGCACTGTGCGGGTGATGTCCTGACATCACCCGCAACTTGAGGAGCCTGCCCCGCGCACCTGCTGGATCTAGTTAGATCCAGTCAGCGAGAGGCAAAAGGAGTGGGTACGGCCAGCAAGTAAAGGCAAGTACTGGGCTGGGACCAGTCTGGGGGCACTGCCTAAGGGGCACTATTTAAGTCTGGGGGCACTGCATAAGGGACACTATTTAAGCCTGGGGGCACTGCATAAGGAGCCAGTCTGGGGGCACTATTTAAGCCTGGGGGCACTGCATAAGGGGCCAGTCTGGGGGCACTACTTCAGCCTGGGGGCACTGCATAAGGGCAAAGCTAAACTACAGGGGGCAATGCATAAAGGGGAAAACTACAGGGGGCACTGTGTAAAGGGTACAAATAAAGGGGGCACTGCATAATGGGTACTTTTGACTGAGAGCCAGTGGGGGAGCAGGCTGAGACTTGTCGGGCTGGAATGGTAAGGGAGATACCTTTTCCCGATGCGCGCATAATTGCGAAGGCCCCCACCCGGCTACTTTTGGATGCCACCTGGCTGGAAAAAATTTCTGGGGAGAACACTGAATGCAGACTCAAGTGGTCATTCAGACCCGCTCGCGAGCGAATGATGCTCGCAAGCGGGTCGATGTTGGGCGCATGCGCATGATGGAGGGATATCCGTCGTGCGCATGCGCGAGACCCGGCGAGCGACGAGGAATACGTCGCTCGGGGTCTCGCACCAAAGGGGGCGTGCTGTCGATGGTGAGTGACAGCACGCCCCTTTGGTGGGCATGGCTGCCAGACGGAGGCGTTCCCATGGGAACGCCTACCGTCTGGATCCGGCCCCACTGACATCACTAGTGATGTCAGTGGGAGTGATTTTGGCTCTGATAGAGCCAAAATCACTCCAGGGCTTGCGGTCACCGAGACCCTACCGCGACCGTGCTCATCATCATGGACGCTCCGTGCTCATCCAAGAGGCCGCTCCATTTTTAGGGAGGAGGGCACTGATTCAGAGCGAGCGCTCTGGTCAGAGCGTCCGGCTCTGAATCAGGCCCTCAGGCTCTGTTATAGAGGGAGCAATGAAGTTTCTCCAAGCCAGCGGCGTCTCCTATCTCACAGGCGGCGTAGAAGAGAGCTGAGAATGGAGATACTCCGGGTCTAATACTACAGAGTCACAGAAATGAAGGATACAGAGATAATCTTTCATGGGAGTTGTCCAGATAAGATAGGATATTGCGTATTGAGATACAGCAATCACCTGGCCACATACACCGATCCTCAATTGCCACCAAATAGCTCCATTTAGCGCGACATGGACTTTGCTACTTAGAGATCCAAAACACTAATCCTAAGGGGTATAGTTACTAAAGTGCGGGTATTTTGAAGTGGAGATGTTGCCCATAGCAACCAATCAGATTCTGGCTATTATCTTCTAGAAGGTGCTAGATAAATGTAAAGTAAAATCGGATTGGTTGCTATGGGCAAAATCCGCACTTTAGTAACTATACCCCTAAGTACCTAGTACACTATAAGCAAACTAAGACGTAAGATTGAGTAAGGAGGACACAGAATAAGAATTGCACCAGATGTCTCACGCCATGTAGCGGGTGTACGTGGACAGATCTGTAGATGGCATATTGCAAACGTGTCCCTGAGCACAGACCACACAGGAAAGGAGAAGGAAGCATCCTATCTAGGTGTATGGAGGAGATGATCTATGAAGAGACTAGTTGTCAGCAATACAGCGGAGGGCAGTGGGAATGGGAGACGGAGGAAATGGTGGCACTGCTGATGGTCAGGGGGCTTTGCAGGGAGGTGGTAACCAGCGCTGGTTTGGGTGTGAGAAGCTTTAGAGACATCCAGACGGCAGAGACACACCAGGCAGTAAGGAGGGGGAGAGGTAGGTGCGGTGTCATTACTAATGGCAGACAGACTGAATTAGGCCACCAAGAGGGGAAGGGAAAGACCGGCAGCTGAGGGGGAAGGGAAAGACCGCCAGCAGAGGGGGAAGGGAAAGACCGCCAGCAGAGGGGGAAGGGAAAGACCGCCAGCAGAGGGGGAAGGGAAAGACCGCCAGCAGAGGGGGAAGGGAAAGACCGCCAGCAGAGGGGGAAGGGAAAGACCGCCAGCAGAGGGGGAAGGGAAAGACCGCCAGCAGAGGGGGAAGGGAAAGACCGCCAGCAGCGGGGAAGACAGGCAGCCGAGGGGGAAGGGGAAGACAGGCAGCCGAGTGGGAAGGGGAAGACAGGCAGCCGAGGGGGAGACAGGCAGCAGAGGGGGAAGGGAAAGACCGCCAGCAGAGGGGGAAGGGAAAGACCGCCAGCAGAGGGGGAAGGGAAAGACCGCCAGCAGAGGGGGAAGGGAAAGACCGCCAGCAGAGGGGGAAGGGAAAGACCGCCAGCAGAGGGGGAAGGGAAAGACCGCCAGCAGAGGGGGAAGGGAAAGACCGCCAGCAGAGGGGGAAGGGAAAGACCGCCAGCAGCGGGGAAGACAGCCAGCCGAGGGGGAAGGGAAAGACAGCCAGCCGAGGGGGAAGGGAAAGACCGCCAGCCGAGGGGGAAGGGAAAGACCGCCAGCCGAGGGGGAAGGGAAAGACCGCCAGCCGAGGGGGAAGGGAAAGACCGCCAGCCGAGGGGGAAGGGAAAGACCGCCAGCCGAGGGGGAAGGGAAAGACCGCCAGCCGAGGGGGAAGGGAAAGACCGCCAGCCGAGGGGGAAGGGAAAGACCGCCAGCCGAGGGGGAAGGGAAAGACCGCCAGCCGAGGGGGAAGGGAAAGACCGCCAGCCGAGGGGGAAGGGAAAGACCGCCAGCCGAGGGGGAAGGGAAAGACCGCCAGCCGAGGGGGAAGGGAAAGACCGCCAGCCGAGGGGGAAGGGAAAGACCGCCAGCCGAGGGGGAAGGGAAAGACCGCCAGCCGAGGGGGAAGGGAAAGACCGCCAGCCGAGGGGGAAGGGAAAGACCGCCAGCCGAGGGGGAAGGGAAAGACCGCCAGCCGAGGGGGAAGGGAAAGACCGCCAGCCGAGGGGGAAGGGAAAGACCGCCAGCCGAGGGGGAAGGGAAAGACCGCCAGCCGAGGGGGAAGGGAAAGACCGCCAGCCGAGGGGGAAGGGAAAGACCGCCAGCCGAGGGGGAAGGGAAAGACCGCCAGCCGAGGGGGAAGGGAAAGACCGCCAGCCGAGGGGGAAGGGAAAGACCGCCAGCCGAGGGGGAAGGGAAAGACCGCCAGCCGAGGGGGAGGGGAAAGACCGCCAGCCGAGGGGGAGGGGAAAGACCGCCAGCCGAGGGGGAGGGGAAAGACCGCCAGCAGAGGGGAAGACAGGCAGCCGAGGGGGAAGGGAAAGACCGCCAGCCGAGGGGGAGGGGAAAGACCGCCAGCCGAGGGGGAGGGGAAAGACCGCCAGCCGAGGGGGAGGGGAAAGACCGCCAGCCGAGGGGGAGGGGAAAGACCGCCAGCAGAGGGGAAGACAGGCAGCCGAGGGGGAAGGGGAAGACAGGCAGCCGAGGGGGAAGGGGAAGACAGGCAGCCGAGGGGGAGACAGGCAGCCGAGGGGGAAGGGAAAGACCGGCAGCCGAGGGGAAGACCGGCAGCCGAGGGGAAGACCGGCAGCAGAGGGGAAGACCGGCAGCAGAGGCGAAGACCGGCAGCAGAGGCGAAGACCGGCAGTGCTACCAATGTGGAAAATGCAGATGGACAGGTAGGAATTAAATACCCTCATACACACGCAGGGCCTACTCCACACATCCCCCACACACAAGGCCCATCCCCCACACCCCACACATTCCCCATACGCACATAGTACTCAGCATACAACCCCCATACGCATACAGTGCCCCCATATCCACACAGTGCCCAGTATACACCCCCATACCCATAAAGTGCCCAGCATTCAACCCCATACCCACATAGTGCCCAGTATACAGCCCCCATACCCACAAAGTGTCCAGTATACAACCCCATACCCACACAGTGCCCCCATACCCACATAGTGCCCAGTATACAACCCCCATACCACAACAGTGCCCTCATACCCACAAAGTGCCCAGTATACAACCCCCATACCCACATAGTGCCCAGCATAGAACCCCCATACCCATAGTGCCCAGTATACAACCCCCATACCCACATAGTGACCAACACACAACCCCCATACCCACATAGTGCCCAGCACACAACCCCCATACCCACACAGTGCCCACATAGTGACCAGCACACAACCCCCATACCCACATAGTGACCAACACACAACCCCCATAGTGCCCAGCATACAACCCCCATACCCACACAGTGTCCCCATACCCACATAGTGCCCAGTATACAACCCCCATACCCACATAGTGACCAACACACAACCCCCATACACACACACAGTGCCCCCATACCCACAAAGTGACCAGCATACAACCCCCATACCCACAAGGAGCCCAGTATACAACCCCCATACCCACATAGTGACCAACACACAACCCCCATACCCACATAGTGCCCAGCATAGAACCTCCATACCCACAATGCCCCATACCCATAGTGCCCAGTATACAACCCCCATACCCACATAGTGACCAACACACAACCCCCATACCCACACAGTGCCCAGGACACAACCCCCATATGCACAAAGTGCCCAGCATTCAACCCCCATACACACAGTGCCCCCATACCCACATAGTGCCCAGTATACAACCCCCATACCACAACAGTGGCCCCATACCCACATAGTGCCCAGTATACAACCCCCATACCCACATAGTGACCAAAACACAACCCCCATACCCACACAGTGCCCCCATACCCACATAGTGCCCAGCATAAAACCCCCACACCCACACAGTGTCCAGCACACAACTCCCATACCCACATAGTGACCAACACACAACCCCCATACCCACACAGTGCCCCCATACCCACATAGTGCCCAGTATACAACCCCCATACCCACACAGTGCCCAGCATACAACCCCCATACTCACAGTGACCAGCACACAACCCCCATACCAACATAGTGACCAGCACACAACCCCCATGCACGCACTGTGCCCCCATACCCACATAGTGCCCAGTATACAACCCCCATACGCGCACTGTGCTCCCATACCCACATAGTGCCCAGTATACAACCCCCATACCCACACAGTGCCCCATACCCACATAGTGCCCAGTATACAACCCCCATACCCACACAGTGCCCCCATACCCACATAGTGCCCAGCATACAACCCCCATAACCACACAGTGCCCCCATACCCACATAGTGCCCAGCATACAACCCCCATACCCACACAGTGCCCCCATACCCACATAGTGCCCAGCATACAACCCCCATACCCACACAGTGACCAGCACACAACCCCCATACCAACATAATGACCAGCACACAACCCCCATACCCACACAGTGCCCCCATACCCACATAGTGCCCAGTATACAACCCCCATACCCACACAGTGCCCAGCATACAACCCCCATACTCACAGTGACCAGCACACAACCCCCATACTCACAGTGCCCAGTATACAACCCCCATACCCACATAGTGCCCAGCATACAACCCCCATACCCACACAGTGCCCCCATACCCACATAGTGCCCAGCATACAACCCCCATACCCACACAGTGCCCCCATACCCACATAGTGCCCAGCAAACAACCCCCATACCCACACAGTGCCCCCATACCCACACAGTGACCAGCACACAACCCCCATACCCACACAGTGCCCCCATACCCACATAGTGCCCAGCAAACAACCCCCATACCCACACAGTGCCCCCATACCCACACAGTGACCAGCACACAACCCCCATACCAACATAATGACCAGCACACAACCCCCATACGCGCACTGTGCCCCCATGCAGACATTCGCCCTCCATAAGCCGCAGATATACCTGTGACACAGCCTCCGCCATATCCCCGTCACCAGCAGCAGCAGCGATCCCCGGAGCGTAGTATAATAATAATTGTCCTCAGTACAGGAGAGCGGCGGCCATGTTCCCGGAGTCCTGTGACTGTCCCGGATACCTCTGTGTCACACGCTCTCCCCCTGGTGGCCGCCGCCAGCAGCTGCTCAGTACATACAGGATAATCAGATGTCCGCATGACGTCACCACGTGTCCTGTCACTAGGGGCAGAGATGTATTTGCGGCGCCATGTTCCTGTTGTACTCCGGTCGCTAGGGCGTCCGGCGGCCATTTTGTTGTTGTCCGTCCTCCGCTCCTGAGTCCCGCAGTCCGGTGTTTCCCGGGTCCGGTGATTGGGGGCTGTCACGTCTGGGTCTCTGCTTCCTGTCACACAGGTAATGTGTTCCCTGGTCAGAGTATAATGAGGCCCATGTGAGGTCATGGAGTGTCAGCTCCTGGGGTGAGGCAGCGATGGAGGGTGTACGGTGGCCCATACGCTGTCTCTGTATAACATCAGCCGTCAGTCTCTATGGCGCCAGCGCTATTAGTAACGAGCAGGGCGCAGAACGCAGGCCACGGTGTGTATACGCAGAACGGATCCTGTGGAGCCTCATTGCGACCCCCATAACCGGGACCCTACGAGTTCCCGGATGTGCCGCATTTACTGGCGCCACCAGCTGATCCTCAACTAATGGACGCCTTTATACTTGGGACGCAAGTGAGGCGCAGCTACTAACGTTACTCCCCTGCAGTGCTAGGTGATGAGACGCAGCTGCTAGCGTTACTCCCCTGCAGTGCTAGGTGATGAGACACAGCTGCTAGCGTGACACCCCTGTAGTGCTAGGTGATGAGACGCAGCTGCTAGCGTTACTCCCCTGTAGTGCTAGGTGATGAGATGCAGCTGCTAGGGTTAATCCCCTGCAGTGCTAGGTGATTGTTACAGGAATTCGCTGCATGGAAGCAGGTCACATGCTGCCATTCCCGGGGTCACAGGGATGCCTGTGCAGGATGCCAACCTGATAGCCCGATGCTGCCGAGTACGGACTGCGTAACACTCACAATCAGGCCCGAAGACTGTGCCACCCATAGTACTGCCCCACTTGCTGCCTGCTCTGATGGCCTCTGCTGCCATCTTGTGCCCTTGTGTAGTTATTGTCCTCACTGTGTTACTTGTGTTCAATGTGATGTATATTCTATTTCATCCTAGGCAGTCCTGCTGTGAGGAGCCAGAGCCTTTATTACACGTCACACATTCTGTATTCTCACTGATTCACTAAGGATGGACAAGGACGGGAGTCACAGGACTGAGAGGATCTTACATCTCACCCTGGAGATCATCTACCTACTGACTGGGGAGGTGAGAGGGTCTGGGGATGTAACAGTGACATCACTTATATCTATAGTAATAATACAGGGACATGACTGGGGAGGTGAGGGGATCTGGGAGTGTCACAGTGACATTACTTATATCTATAGTAATAATACAGGGACATGACTGGGGAGGTGAGAGGGTCTGGGGGTGTCACGGTGACATCACTTATATCTATAGTAATAATACAGGGACATGACTGGGGAGGTCAGGGGATATGGGAGTGTCACAGTGACATCACTTATATCTATAGTAATAATACAGGGACATGACTGGGGAGGTGAGGGGATCTGGGAGTGTCACAGTGACATCACTTACATCTATAGTCATAATACAGGGACATGACTGGGGAGGTGAGGGGATCTGGGGGTGTCACAGTGACATCACTTATATCTATAGTAATAATACTGGGACATGACTGGGGAGGTGAGGGGATCTGGGAGTGTCACAGTGACATCACTTATATCTATAGCAATAATACAGGGACATGACTGGGGAGGTGAGAGGATCTGGGAATGTCACAGTGACATCACTTATATCTATAGTAATAATACAGGGACATGACTGGGGAGGTGAGGGGATCTGGGGGTGTCACAGTGACATCACTTATATCTATAGCAATAATACAGGGACATGACTGGGGAGGTGAGAGGATCTGGGAATGTCACAGTGACATCACTTATATCTATAGTAATAATACAGGGACATGACTGGGGAGGTGAGGGGATCTGGGCGTGTCACAGTGACATCACTTATATCTATAGTAATAATACAGGGACATGACTGGGGAGGTGAGAGGATCTGGGAGCGTCACAGTGACATCACTTATATCTATAGTAATAATACAGGGACATGACTGGGGAGGTGAGGGGATCTGGGGGTGTCACAGTGACATCACTTATATCTATAGTAATAATACAGGGACATGACTGGGGAGGTGAGGGGATCTGGGAGTGTCACAGTGACATCACTTATATCTATAGTAATAATACAGGGACATGACTGGGGAGGTGAGGGGATCTGGGAGTGTCACAGTGACATCTCTTATATCTATAGTAATAATACAGGGACATGACCGGGGAGGTGAGAGGATCTGGGGGTGTCACAGTGACATCACTTATATCTATAGTAATAATACAGGGACATGACTGGGGAGGTGAGGGGATCTGGGAGTGTCACAGTGACATCACTTATATCTATAGCAATAATACAGGGACATGACTGGGGAGGTGAGGGGATCTGGGAGTGTCACAGTGACATCACTTATCTCTATAGTAATAATACAGGGACATGACTGGGGAGGTGAGGGGATCTGGGAGCGTCACAGTGACATCACTTATCTCTATAGTAATAATACAGGGACATGACTGGGGAGGTGAGGGGATCTGGGAGTGTCACAGTGTCATCACTTATATCTATAGTAATAATACAGGGACATGACTGGGGAGGTGAGGGGATCTGGGAGCGTCACAGTGACATCACTTATACCTATAGTAATAATACAGGGACATGACTGGGGAGGTGAGAGGATCTGGGAGTGTCACAGTGACATCACTTATATCTATAGTAATAATACAGGGACATGACTGGGGAGGTGAGGGGATCTGGGAGTGTCACAGTGACATCACTTATATCTATAGTAATAATACAGGGACATGACTGGGGAGGTGAGGGGATCTGGGAGTGTCACAGTGAGATCACTTATATCTATAGTAATAATACAGGGACATGACTGGGGAGGTGAGGGGATCTGGGAGTGTCACAGTGACATCACTTATATCTATAGTAATAATACAGGGACATGACTGGGGAGGTGAGGGGGATCTGGGGGCGTCACAGTGACATCACTTATATCTATAGTAATAATACAGGGACATGACTGGGGAGGTGAGGGGATCTGGGGGTGTCACAGTGACATCACTTATATCTATAGTAATAATACAGGGACATGACTGGGGAGGTGAGGGGATCTGGGAGTGTCACAGTGACATCACTTATATCTATAGTAATAATACAGGGATATGACTGGGGAGGTGAGAGGATCTGGGAGTGTCACAGTGACATCACTTATATCTATAGTAATAATACAGGGACATGACTGGGGAGGTGAGGGGATCTGGGGGTGTCACAGTGACATCACTTATATCTATAGTAATAATACAGGGACATGACTGGGGAGGTGAGGGGATCTGGGAGTCACAGTGACATCACTTATATCTATAGTAATAATACAGGGACATGACTGGGGATTTGAGGGGATCTGAGAGTGCATACAGTGATATTTGCTGTCTTCCCTAATACACAGGATTACACAATAGTGAGGAAAACATCCGGTGAGTGTGAGACACCCGGCAGCCATCCCAATGTCTCAGGAGGACAGAGCAGGACCCTGAGACCCATCACGGTGCCTACACCTCACTCACTGATACATGAGAGACACAATGACCAGAAGATCCTGGAACTTACCAACAAGATCATTCAGCTGCTGACTGGAGAGGTGACTGCTGGGAATGGGACATTATACAGTAACACCGGGGGATGTGTCTGGGTGATGACTGGAGAGGTGACTGCTGGGAAGGGGACATTATACAGTAACACCAGGGGATGTGTCTGGGTGATGACTGGAGAGGTGACTGCTGGGAATGGGACATTATACAGTAACACCAGGGGATGTGTCTGGGTGATGACTGGAGAGGTGACTGCTGGGAATGGGACATTATACAGTAACACCAGGGGATGTGTCTGGGTGATGACTGGAGAGGTGACTGCTGGGAATGGGACATTATACAGTAACACCAGGGGATGTGTCTGGGTGATGACTGGAGAGGTGACTGCTGGGAATGGGACATTATACAGTAACACCGGGGGATGTGTCTGGGTGATGACTGGAGAGGTGACTGCTGGGAATGGGACATTATACAGTAACACCGGGGGATGTGTCTGGGTGATGACTGGAGAGGTGACTGCTGGGAATGGGACATTGGCCCTCATTCAGAGCCGTACGCTCTGAGCAGAGCGCACGCTCTGAATGAGGGCCGGCCTCCATGAAAATGGAGCGTCCTCCTGGACGCTCGTATAGCTGTAGGTCACCACCCACAGGCTATACGAGCGTGCAGTTTGATGGCCGCGATGGTCGAGACCATCGCGACCATCGAAACTGCGAGCCGGAGCCTGCGGTTGAGGTTTTCAACCGCAAGCTCTGGAGTGATTTTGGCTCTATCAGAGCCAAAATCACTCCCACTGACGTCACTAGTGATGTCAGTGGGCCGGCTTCTGACGGGAGGCGTTCCCGTGGGAACGCCCCCGTCAGGGAGGCACGCCTACCAAAGGGGGCGTGCTGTCAATCAACATCGACAGCACGCCCCCTTTGATCAGACACAACGAGCGAAGGACTTTCCTTCGCTCGTCGCGTCTGGCGCATGCGCACGACGGAGCTCCCTCCGTCGTGCGCATGCTCAGTCCAGAACATCGACCCACTTGCGAGCGGACAGCCGCTCGCGAGTGGGTCTGAATCAGGCCCATTATACAGTAACACCAGGGGATGTGTCTGGGTGATGACTGGAGAGGTGACTGCTGGGAATGGGACATTATACAGTAACACCATGGGATGTGTCTGGGTGATGACTGTATCATGTGTGTCAGGTTCCTATAAGGTGTCAGGATGTCACTGTCTATGTCTCCATGCAGGAGGGGGAGTATATAGAGGAACACAGGGGTCTGTACAAGGACGTGATGATTGAGAATCACCGGCCCCTCACATCACTGGGTAAGAGGAGACTATCTTGTATTTGCTGGGGGTATCAGATATGTGTATATATACACATATCACTTGATAATCACATATATACAATGTACTCAGTCACTGTGTGTCTCCCACAGATGGACTCAGTAACAGAAATACCCCAGAGAGATGTCCCCGTCCTCTTTATTCCCAGGATTGTACACAGGAGAATCACAGGACCCCACAGGAGCATCAGGTAGGTGGGATTTAGAGTCATACCATGGATTGGGGTATACTGGAGTCAGTACATTGGGGCTTAGAAGTCGAACAGGGACTCTGACCGCTCCTCCCACTATAACCCCAATGGCTGCCTGGTATCCTCAGTTAAGGTTAACTGACCACTGTAACCAGGCGTCTCTTTTGGGGCTGCAAAGGTGGGGATGTCTGGGGCAGAACCAAAAAATGGACATCAAAGGAAGCGCAAGAGACACTACACCTCCAGCCATTAGCACCAACTTAGCACCAAAGATCAGCTCTAAAAGTAATTTGCTGATTCTCCTGAGCGGGTTCTGCAGCCACGGTTCATGAATTCTCTCTATGGTGTAGTGCCACGCGAGACATGGAGAGGGACATCCTTTGCCATTCTACCGTGCTGGACTCTGGACGGGTGGTAAAGGTTTTTCCCAGATCAGTCCCCACGGCCATGTTCAGGAGACAGCAGCCTCTTTGCTGTCTCTGTCCTGGATTGTGCAGATTTATCCTATCTTTCTGTTCTATGCCCGGGAGAGAACACACAATCACAAATCCACAAACAAAACGTGGATCACTAAATGCAATAACTTTTATGTAATGTAAAAATATTGGTAAAATAATTCAATGCTTCCACCAGAAATGGGATGGTTCGCACTATTACACGGACCACAATAAATTAACCATTTTTCTCCATGGATTAGCTTCTTTGTATCGTGAGGACACATTCCGATGCCGAAGACATCGCTCCGGGTTTCGGTTTGCAAACGCTGCTCGTATAGGATGTCGTCCAGCCTATAGGGTTAGATTTGGAGGAGGAACAGTAGCAAAAGTGTTTTCCTCCCCCTCACGTCCATGCCCAGGCCAGGAGAGGTGGGCATGACGTGAGGCGGAGGGGCAGTGGATGCACTCACCTGTGAGTTGTGGATAAATCTTGGCCCATTTTGTCACGATCTGCACTATTAAAACTGCTTTCTTACCTCCCTGGTGCCTATCCAGGATGGCACAGAAGTCCATCCGGGCTGTATGCCATGCGCCCGGCTGATGTTTGGGCATGCCGATGGTTCTCTGCGGCCTTCTACTCCTAACCAGCATGGTGAAATACAGGCCGCACGCCGGAGTTCCCTCCAGAACGGGGATATGGGCGTGTCCAACTTGGACTCTGTACCCTGACACTATGCCTCCATTCAGAACACTACCTTCTGACCTGCTGACCGCAGTATCCAATCATCAGGGATCCTGCCCTATAAATTCCATTTCCTGACTGGCCTCTGTTGCCTATACAACGTCACTTCTTGCTGAAGTTACAGCTCAAGTACTGAGCTCCCGCATACTCCTAATCTGAAAGGTCCAGTGCGTCCTATTCTATTTCCCTTACCTGGAACCAGACTACAATATAATCTGCTGCAGTCTGGAATTGCCATTGGGAATTATCTCTCATGTTACCATCGGTCCTTACCGATCAACTACATTCAAGTATCATCATCGGTCCTTAACCGATCAACTACATTCAAGTATCATCATCTGTCCTTACCGATCAACTACATTCAAGTATCATCATCGGTCCTTACCGATCAACTACATTCAAGTATCATCGGTCCTTACAGATTATCTTCATTAAAGTGTCATCAGTCTTTACCAATCAACTACATTAAATTATCACCATCAGTCCTTACCGATCAACTACATTAAAGTATAGAAAATCAAGTTGCTGTTCTTCAACATCGGACTTTTATCAAAGCAAGACACATTATCCCACTTATTAATAAAATAGACTTTCTTTATCCTGTCATCGCCTTCGGGCATCTCATTCATCACCATATCCTCATATACCTATATGAGGAGGTCCTGGTTAAAATCACCCAAGTTTCTCTACACTCAGCCTTCAGCCTCCCATGCCTGTTCCTATCCAAACCAATCCTCGGGCGTGACACATTTATTCGGGCGAGGCTACTGCTGAGCTTGCATAAATATCCATACCCTACTCGTAGAGGAATATGCATCCTCAGATTCTCTCCAGAGAGGGAAGATGGGAGTTAAAGGATCTAGTGAGTTCTGTTGTGGACAGTGAGGACTCAGATTCTCCAGCCAATTTGCTGTTTGAGCATAGGAAGAAACCGATTCTATCCCATCTTACGCTCACTAGGATGACCAGCTGGCTGAAACATGGACCAAGCCTGTGCAGAAGGTGCCCCACAGATTGTAGTACCTCTGTTTTCTCCTAATGGAATTGATGGCGGAGTGGGAGCCCCTGCCTAAGAAGACCCATAACTCTAAGACCACTAACAGTAAATAGAGGATAAGTGATTGAAAACAACAAGTCATTGTGAGAGCGGAATCAAGGTTGATGGCCCGAGCAGTGGCCTTGATTAACTGAAGACATGGTTTTGATGGTGAGCTAGGGATGAGTTAAGAGTTCTGATGGATCAGATTTGCTACATCTGGTGACCCTGTGCCACAAGGTTCGGATATTGTCCTGATGACCTCGGTAACGTGTTACAAGAGCAGGGTTCTGAGATCCAGCTCATGGGTGGAGACTACGAGAGCACTGATGATCAATGGCAGAGTAAATGCTGGAATCCAGCTGCCAAGGCCACATCATCCGAACTGGGAATTAGCAGTGGCCCAGAAACCTCAATAGAAAAGACCACAACCCTAACTTTGTAGGTGCTGCTTGTCACACAGTGTATCTAGTGGAAGCCCCCATTTGTATGGGCTTTCTTGGGGCCAGGATTTCTGCCTCAGCAGTTGGAACTTGCTGTGCACCTGTCTTCATACTCAAAGAGCTGACGCTAAGTCTAAAAAGGGTCTCGGACCTTTTTGTTCAACAGTGAAGTAAACACTTTCCGTGGCCCTCCCCATTTGTTTTTGTGGTAAGTTAAGGGGTGAGTCTTTCAGGGGTCAGTTGTACACTTTCCGTGTTGGGCTGCAGCGAGATAGACAGACTTGGACAGCTAGAGGTAGCCAGATTTTGAGTCGTCTGACAAACAGCCCATTTGGGTACTCCTGTGATGGTGGCCCAGCTCTTCAGGAGTGGTTCAGGTCCACCACACAAGTCCAAAGTAACAGACAGCGCAAATTAACATACATGTATTTAATACTGAAATTTACTAAGCGGCGGTTTGGTGGCGGTTTCTATTCTGTTCTAAACCCCGGCGGTTTAGTGGCGGGTTCTATTCTGTTCTAAACCCCTGTGATTTGGTAGTTATTTTGCAGCAGTTTCTAAATTCTGTTCTATTCTAAAATGTGTTTTGACTGTGGTTTGACGGCGGTTTGGCTATCTGCAGATTTACTAAGGCCAAAACCGCTTCAAAACTGCTGTCAAAACACATTTTAGAATAGAATAGAACAGGGCTGTCATTTAGCAACTGCTGTGAAACCGCCACCAAACTCCCGGGGTTTAGAACAGAATAGAACCCGCCACCAAACCGCCAGGGTTTAGAATAGAATAGAACCCGCCGTCAGGCCGCCACTTAGAAAATTGTGCCCAATAAATGTACTACTTAACTCAATAAATATTTTGTCCAAAAACCGCTCAAAAGTTGTCGGGTTATATTATGATTGATTCAGTTCAAGAATATCTATTTTTTCAACACAATTTTAGAAAAAAGTATAATTTTTTTTCTTTAGACGCATAACACTAATATTGATGTTAATACTGGCCAGCGATATATATTGTGAGCTTTACGGCTATTGGTTTTTCCAAAAGTGTAATTTAGACCACACTCCGAGATCACAAGCCTGTTTAGGCCAAGTATTTCCTTTTAGGTGTAGAAAATTAATATCACATATAGGTTTCCCACCTTCATGTTTCTCCCTGGAAGTGGGTGAGGGCTCAGCTCCTTGAAAGTTCTTGTAAATTCAAGCGTTAGGGCCTGATAGTCACGTAGTTGAGTGATTTCCTACAAATGCTGAAATCTACGGCACATGCGTCACGCACATAGCGCTGCTGCGATTAGGACAGACGGCATAAGAATTGTGGCGAAAAAGTGATGGGACGGTGATTAGGATGTGGCTAGAAAAGCCTGCAAACATGGTCCGTTCAGGGGGAGTGATATAGGAGTGTCGCGGGTGTATCAATGGTTGATGTACACAGGGTGTCTGGACAAAGAGGACTTTTGTCATTCTCTGGATGTCGTCAGGGTGTTGCGGATCGAAGCCCATAGGACCCAGGACTTGCACAAGACAGATTTTCTGTACAATGTTCACAAACCTGAAGCTTTGAAGGCCCATTCCACTAGATCAGTGGGTGCGTCTTTGGTGGGTGGCATGGTGCCTCTTTGGAGCTTGTCAGCCAGATGGTCACCTGGTCGTCAGTCCATACCTAAACCTTTTGTATCCTGATATTCCAGCTTCGCACTGTGACTTCTGAGACCACACTCGCTTAGGATCAGCTTTGGGATTTCTGCAATGTACTGAATTCATTGTACCCCAATGGCTGTCTGAGAAAATGGGATTTTTCTGTTTACGATAAATCATTTTCTCTTAGCCCATGGGGGGACAATGGAGGTCCCCCATTTACACTATTTGTGTGTGTTGTCCTTGTGGGGATTCTTGCACTCGTTTGAGGATGTTGCCCCCCCACCCCCTCTTCTATTGGTTTTCTTATCCAGCAACCAGGGTATAGAGGGGTAGGTGTCTGAGTTTTTAAAAAAAGTTTCTGCTCCACATCTCTATACCCCAATGTCCTGACTCCAGTATCCCCAATGGACTAAGAGAAAGGGATTTAACTTAATTACAGAAACCCCACTTTCTCTCACCTCGAATTGGGTAACATTGGATACTATGGACTATAGAGTACGGTGGCAGTAACTTTAGCACTTTAAATTTACCAGCAAAGGCTGAATCTTCTCCCCTTCTAACCATATTTGCTTCTTATACACTGATATTCTTCTGTTTATATTAATGTAATTGGACAGTATATATGTGTTGTTTTATTATTTTGTGGGTTATTTAGGGTGGTGATCTGACTGATACAGAGGGAGAAGAGACGTATGTGACCGATATAAAGGCAGAAGATATAGAGGGAGAAGAAGAGACATATGTGACCGATATGAAGGCAGAAGATATAGAGGGAGAAGAAGAGACATATGTGACCGATATGAAGGCAGAAGATATAGAGGGAGAAGAAGAGACGTATGTGACTAATACGAACTCAGAAGATACAGAGAGAGAAGAGACGTATGTGACTGATATAAAGGCAGAAGATATAGAGGGAGAAGAAGAGACGTATGTGACTGATATAAAGGCAGAAGATATAAAGGGAGAAGAAGAGACGTATGTGACTGATAATAAGGCGGAGGATATAAATGGAGAAGAAGAGACGTATGTGAGGGGTGATCAGCAGTGTAAGGAGGAGGAAATCCCTACAGATATCAGCCCAGGTGAGTAATAAACACTTATTACAGAAAAGTCACATATTCTCCTTAGTCACTACAACAATCTCTTATCTACTGGCCCCTCACATCACTGGGTAAGAGGAGACTGTCATGTATTGTACAGGGGGGAGCAGGTATGGGGCCCCCTATATAGACACATCACCTGATAATCATATATATACACAATGTACTCAGTCACTGTGTGTCTCCTACAGATGGACCCAGTAACAGAAATACACCAGAGAGATGTCCCCATCCTATTTATTCCCAGGATTGTACAGAGGAGAATCACAGGATCCCACAAGAGGAGCAGGTAGGTGGGATTTAGGGTCTCACCAATATACCAAAGTGACTGTCACTATATGATTCTAATATGTAATGTCTATTAATGAAATGAGAAATTGTTAAAACCCGATAACACCAACTGTATCATATTTGCTACATTGTCACCGGGGGTACTCGCCCGATTGGGTGGTGTACTGCGAGCACCCAAGAAGAGGTCCAGTGCTAGGAGTCTTCATTGCACCTACTCCCTGTGATCTGCACAATTCATATGGCTGTCCTCCACCTTTGCAGTCGTTGGCTGTTGATGGAGCCTTTCCCCCTCCGGAAGAAGACATAGTCTGCGCATGTCTGCCCCTGCTGTCTCCTGTCATCTTGGAATGCTGACTTCATAGGAGTTTGCCTATTTAAGGAAGCTCAGCCCAGCAATCTGGGTTTGGTCATCGACAAGTCTCCTGGAATAAAAAAGCTGCTCATGAATTGCTCCTGTTATTGACTTTGGAACTTCCTTACTACATTTCCTGAACAATCCTTGGCTGAACTTTTGTCTTGGACTCCCTGACCTTTTCATGTACCGGCCCTAGCCGAAGACCATGTTTTCCGGAAAATCCCTGCCTGTATCTTTGTATGCATACTACCTGTTACCTAACTCTGGTCTCCTGCCATGCGGACAACCTTAAGTCTTACCTTATTTTGTGACAGAATAACTTAGTCACAAAATGGATTATACAAGATCCATTGTACAGACCACGGAATTGGCATTCAAATGCTGGAGGCGTAATTGACAATTATGTAGGGTCAGTTGCATATAATATACACCTCTCAGGCAGCGCATACCCCATAGGCTGGCTCCCACTCCTGATATGGAGCCTCAGATCAAATCGCCAGAGAAGTTTGATGGCGATTGGTCTCAATATAAACAATTTTCTGGCTCCTTGACAATTTGGTGTTTTCCTAGGCATCCTTGGACCTATTCCACGGGTATTTTAAAAGCAAGATTGATGCTGTTGGAAGTGGAATTATTGGCGTCGACCACTCCCTATATGTAGAGACAGAATTTTCTGTTGGATTATCTTCTCATGGTTCTGGAAGCTTTTGGCTGAGTGATGAGACCCCCATGAACTACCTCGACTGAAGTCCTTTTGGGGTCTTGCTCAGTTCTGTATTATTCAATTTGAATTCTGTACTTGGATGGGTGACACATAATGGAAGTAAGCAGCCAAACGTTACCAATTCCATCATGGTCTGAATGACTGTATAAAAGATGAGCTGGCTAGATATGAATTCTTTGCAAGGATTATAGGAGTTCATCAGTGTATCAGAACTAATGCGCATTTAACAGAGTATCGGTTAGAAAAGGTGGAGATCCCATTGTGTTTATGGAGTACCTCATTACGCTAACACATCTAGTTATCCTCCCACTCTTCCTAAAGGTGAATGATCCACAACCTTTGCTAAGGAGAAACAATGAAGATTGGAATTGAATCTCGGCACCACGCATTTCCTATGCACAATGTCCAAATTGGAGAAAGTCTCTGGGAAACTTCAAAGCCCCAACTCCAAGAAGAGAGGGAATGGGGGTCCAAGATCACAAGCTCCTCTAATAGTCAATCACATATACATGTCCTTAGAAATCCCTTCTTGTTACGTCTACTTAACTTTTACTCTTCAACAGTATGACTGTCCATTGATTTGGACAATCAGGACCAGAACTAAAGACTCTAGAGAAAGATGGATGTATATGGTCTTATGTAGATTGTCGAGCCCACAACTCCATTACCAAACTTGATTCGCATTCATCCGAGAGATAAGTTGAAAACTGTTTTCAGATCTTGTTATGGCCATTTCAAATATTTAGTTATGTTGTGTGGTCTTTAGGATGCCCCTTTCAACTTTCCAATTCTATGTCAATGATGTTTTCTTAGATAAGCTTGTCATTATCTATCTGGACGACAGTCTAATCTGTGGAGCATTGAGACCACATGCAGATTGTTTTGGAAAGGTTCTGGCTGCACAACCTCTGGGCCCGATTCAGAGCCAGACGCTATTTGCGGACGCTCGTTCAGAAAAAGAGGCTGGCTATTTAAATTAAGTGCTCGCTCTTTGCGGTCTGTTGACGCCTCTATGTCTGAATGAGCGAACGAAACATGCGCTCACTATTTTGGAAAGAACGCCCCCTGGCCGCTCGCATCATACGTCATCTCCGCTATTTATTTGATTAATCGAGTACATTGAAAGGCGTATGAACTGCTCGCAGTGCTTGTGGTAGCATTTTCCTACTGCAATCATGCGAGCAGTTCAGGTTAAAAGACCACCAAGTGACGTGGTCGATGACGCTGCTTTGTTAATTATGCACACCCTTAAAACGCCCGTTTTGACCGTTTGGCACGCCTGTGTTCAGATCTCCACTCCCCGTTTTCAAGCACCTTCCTCTGTTAACACCCACAAACGCCTCATCCTGTCACTCAAATTAGCAGGCATTCGCTATTTTGCGAGCACACGATTTTCGACCGCACTGACTGGTTCGCGCATGCGTACTACAACCCATACGCATGCGCAGATGTGCGAACATCGCTCAGAGCGAACGAGCGGCTCTGAATCAGGCCCTCTAAAAATGTAGACAAGCCCGGTGGTTTTTATTTTTCTCCCGATTCAATTATATCCCTTTACATGGTCTCATAATTGTTTTCGCTGTTGTGGATTCACAAAAATCGCCCATTTCGTCCCTCGTAAGAAGCCACCCGACAGCACCCCAAATGGCTGATTTATTTTTTCAGCACATTTATAAATTACATGGCTGCCCACAATCCAGAGTCTCTGGTAGAGGCCCTCAGAGAGCTTTCTGCAGGTTAACCTGGATCTGTTGTCAGGCTATCATTGTCAACCCAACGACCAAATGGAACCTGTCTATCAAAGTCTAGAACAATACATATAGATGTATTCCAAATTCCAACAAACCACTGATTAGATCTGCTCCCCCTGCCTGAGTTTATGTATATCAGTGGAACTCCATTATCCACGAAGGAAAGCCCTTTCCATTTCCAACTATGGTTTCCATCCGCAACCAATTCCTGATACTGCTTCGGAAACTGAAGCTCCTCAAATGAAGGTGCATTATGCATATCCCAATACAAAATATACAATTCGATTATTTACTTAAACTAAATAATGTTTGAAATAAGATCTATCTAGAGTGAAAATTAAGATATTCATATGGATGTTTTATATGTGCAACCTGCCCATCACCGTAATCAGAAGGAAGTTGCAATGGCTCACTTGGTACAAAGGGCTTCATTCAGAGGCGGCCGTATGGTCTACGACCGCACGGCCGCCTCGATGTTTGTCCAGTGCACATGCGCATGAGGGAGCCGGCTCCATCGTGCGCATGCGTGAGACCCGCTACGACCGACAGCGCCGGTCGTAGCGGGTCTCTTTCCAAAGGGCGCGAGCTGTCGATGTTGATTGACAGCTCGCCCCGTTTGGAAGGCGGACCGGGGGGGTGGCAGCCCAAACGGAGGCGTTCCCATGGGAACGCCTGCCGTTTGGGGGAGGCCCCACTGACATCACTAGTGATGTCAGTGGAGAGCTTCCGGCTCTGACAGAGCCAGAAGCTCTCCGGGGCTTACGACAAGTGAGACCCTACCCTAGGGTCTCGTTGTAAGCCCCGATGGTCACGATGGTCTATGACCATCGCGACCATCACCCTAGCGGTCGTTAGAGCTGTGGGTGTAAACCCACAGCCTAACGACCAAAACAGAGGTGGCCGGTCAGGATGCAAGCGGCCGCCCAGTTTCTGAGCGACCGCTTGCATCCTCCGACCGCCTCTGAATGAGGGCCAAAATGCTTACAGGGTATAAGGTCAGATAATAGTGATGAGGAAGACTTGGAAGATGAAAGTGTAGACCATCCCAAAAGCAACAGGGCTGGACACAGCAACAAAGCACTTGGCAAGAGGCAAAGAGCATTGGTGGAGAAAGGAACAGCTGGAACCTCCGTCTGTTGAATTTTATGAATGCGCTGAGGCAGTCTCAGAAGACAGGACTATCTGGACACTGTAAATGTATTTCAAACAGTTTGTTACTGACGAGATGCTACAGGAAACCGCAGAATAAACCAATTTGTGCAGCGTACAGAAAGAGGGAAAGTATGTGAACACTACAGCCACTGAGATTGAACAAGTGATGGGTATGTACATCAGTGTCCTCCCCAAAACCTTTTTGATGGGTGCTCTGCCTGGCCAGTAACTGGCCAGTAGAACGCATTGTGTGCAGCGGAGGTGCTCAATGAGCGCAGCCCACCCTGCACCGAAGGCAAGCTGCAGGCATTGCAGACTCCAGAGGTTGTCTGGCAGTGGGTGGGTTGCCAAGTGGGAAGGGATGAGGGTGTGCGGTGCCCCCCTCCTTTCCCCAGCTGCCTCATAGTGCCACCGCTGCAGGCATTGTGGATTTACAGCTGCCCCCTCTAATGCCTGCAGGCTGCCTGGCAGTGGGTGGGATGCCGGGTGGGAGGGGATAACTGTGTGCGGTGCCCTCCCCCTCTCCTTTCCCCGGCTGCTTCATGGTGCCATTCAGCTTTATGGAAAACACTGCACGTGCACACGGGTTTAGTGCAGGTTCCCAATGTGACGAAACGCGTTAGCCGGGACCTTCAATCACCGGATTTATTGTTGCTAGCTGACGCTTCAGTGTTGCTATACATCTTACCGGCAGCTTCTTATTTGGATATACGGCACGACGGATGGTATCAGGAACCAGAGGATAGAACCACAAGGGGGGCCCCCATATTTGCTGGTTCTTCAGCCCGTGAGTACTATCAGCAGCACTGTGAATTGCAGTGCAGCTGATCCAGGTTCATCTGGTTTGGCCAGTTTTCTCTATCATTAGCCCGGTGGCTATATCGGCTATATTTAAACTGAGAACATCGAGTCCTTGATACTGACTTGTGTATTATTCGGGAATCTGCTTAGGTTATTATATTATTGGCCGTACAAACAAGCTTCTCCATTCAGGATATCAGTCTCTTAATACTGTACGAGTTGGGCTATTAACGGTGAACTTTTTACACATTTGCTCTTCGTCCACCGGATAGGATTCTCAGCTCCATTTTTTATGCTACATTAACAGCTGTTAGTAACTATATATATATTTTTTTTTTTCTTCTGTGGACACATTGTAGTTTTGGTTTATATAGAGCGCTCTGCAGTACCAGACTCTAGTACACCCCCTTTTTTTCCATTATTGGATTGTAGGGGGATCAATTACAACCACTTGCAACAATTGTATTACTGTATATTTACTATATCAGTGATTGTATTTGTACATTTATTATTTGTTGTTTTTTAAAATGTTATAATAGTATGTGTTGGTATTATGTATGAAATTTATTATATATACTCACATGTCTGTATTCACCAATCGCATCAATCATTTAGTGATATAATATAGAGACAGCGCAGATTTTTTTGTTTTTTTGTGCCCAATGTACGAGCCTATTGGGGGACCGAGACCAAGCACTTCATAATCTGTGATGTGATGTGTCAAGATCGATACATGAAACTGCTGACATTGATTCACTTTCAGGACAACCTGGCTGTGTCGGACGATGCGAAGAAAGATATAAGATATGGAAACCCAGGCCATGGTTACATAGACTAAGAGAATAGTTTCTGTCCGTACCTTCTGAAGATCATCATGCAGTTGATGAACTGATAATCATTTTCAAGGGAAACTCATCTACATGTCTACATGCCAGCAAAACCTCACAAATGGGGGTTTAAGATGTGGACACGAGCTGGACAAAGTGGCTTTCTTTATGAGTTTGATGTTTGCCAAGGAGCAGAAAATATAGACCATGGTGACAAGTATGTTGGTGTTTCTGGAGACATTTTCCTAAAGATGATGTCAACACTTCCCGAAAGAAAACATCACAAAGTCCTTGCAGACCAGTATTTTACATCGGCTTCACTGGTCAATCACTTGAAGGAAAGAGGAATCCACTACATAGGCACAGTCTGAATGAACAGGGTAAAAAACCATGACATGATGGATGAAAAAGTTTATAAGAAAAGGGGAAGAGGGTCACTGGATTATAGAGTAAACCAGGAAAATATCATCGTCAGATGGTTCGACAACAAATGTATAAACCTAAATTTCTTCTTTTGTTGGCAAGGACCCAATGGGAAATGTGAAACATTGGCACCGAAAATTCAAAACCCACATAATTGTTCTCAGACCAGCCATCGTTGAGACATACAAGGTCATAGGAGATGTTGACCTCCTTGATATGCTGTACACACTTTACAAGTTCAACACCAATACCGAAGGTGGTATATGTATACTTGGTGGTACACTGTCACAGTAGGAGTCATCAATGCGTAAAACCTCTACAGAAGACATCAGTAGAAACTGGAGCCCTGGAAGAAACCAATGTCCCTGCAAAGGATCTCTCTCACAAGCGTAGGAAAGGGAAAATCAAGTGAGGCCGACTGTCCTGCTCTGCAGAACCAAAAGCCCCTTCCCGCAAAAGCCCAACCTCTAGGGTGTCACCCGATGTGAGAAAGGATGGCATTGATCATTTGCCAACATGGGAAACTCGACAGCAATGAAAGAATTGCGCTGGCAATCGCCTCTCACATACTTAAAGTGGAAAATTGAAAGTTCACTTTTGCCTAAACAAGGACAGAAACTTTTTTTCGCATACCACAGGGGAAAATAAAAAGATTGTTTGAAATGTGTTTGGGAAAAATAAATAAAATGAACCAAAGCAATGGAAAGGTTTTCAACTGCAATTATTTTTTTTTTATTTCTAAACAAGATATGTTGTCAAACAAATTGCCATGATACAAAAAATTTCATATGTGCAAATAATTTTTTATTTTCTCAAAATGCCCACCAAGAATTTTAATTTCCAGAGAATTTTCTGCCTTTTATTTGATGTGTGAGGCTTTACAGGGTTAAAATATAATTGTTTTGTGGGTTATGTAGGTTGAAGACCTGGTTAATATTAATGTAGAAAATGGAGAGAGAGAAGAAGAGACATATGTGACTGATATAAAGGTAGAAGATATAGAGGGAGAAGAAGAGACATATGTGACTGATATAAAGGCAGAAGATATAGAGGGAGAAGAAGAGACGTATGTGAGGGGTGATCAGCAGTGTAAGGAGGAGGAAATCCCTACAGATATCAGCACTGGTGAGTAATAAACACTTATTACAGTAGAGAGTCACATATTTTCTTTGTTCAGTTACTATAGCAATCTCTTGTCATACACCCTCTGTCAGTACAAACTAATGAGGGAAATGTATCTGCCCAGTGAGAGAGTCAGGAGCCATCAGCCCCTATTATACTCCTGCTCTCCCCCTCACATCATGTCACTGTGTGTTACCAGCCCAGAGATCTGACCAGTCTCCTCCCCACACTCTCTGGTGTATCTCATACATCAGGAGCCATCAGCCCCTATTATACTCCTGCTATTATCCTCACTTCATGTCACTGTGTGTTACCAGCCCAGAGATCTGACCAATCTCCACCCCACACTCTCTGGTGTATCTCATACATCAGGAGCCATCAGCCCCTATTATACTCCTGCTCTCCCCCTCACATCATGTCACTGTGTGTTACCAGCCCAGAGATCTGACCAGTCTCCTCCCCACACTCTCTGGTGTATCTCATACATCAGGAGCCATCAGCCCCTATTATACTCCTGCTCTCCCCCTCACATCATGTCACTGTGTGTTACCAGCCTAGAGATCTGACCAGTCTCCTCCCCACACTCTCTGGTGTATCTCATACATCAGGAGCCATCAGCCCCTATTATACTCCTGCTTTCCTCCTCACATCATGTCACTGTGTGTTACCAGCCCAGAGATCTGACCAGTCTCCTCCCCACACTCTCTGGTGTATCTCATACATCAGGAGCCATCAGCCCCTATTATACTCCTGCTCTCCTCCTCACATCATGTCACTGTGTGTTACTAGCCCAGAGATCTGACCAGTCTCCTCCCCACACTCTCTGGTGTATCTCATACATCTGTACAAGGAAGATCACCTTAGTTATTCCATCACTGATAAGCCCTGCGACATTGCCCGTGAACTTTCCTGTTGACTACTATATTTTATTGTTTTATTATATTAGTTATAGGCCACCAAGTGTCCATAGAACCATATAGGGATAAATTAAAAAGTTACAGAGGAAACCAATGCGAACAGGTTGAAACAATCTAGAAGAAGTAAAATGAAACAGTGAAATATTTAGACAACTGAGTGTAAAATACTTTAGCACTCAATGACCCAGGAGAACACAAACAGGAGGGGAAGGTGGAGTTGGATATAGAGGAGCAGCTCCGCCATGTGTGGGCTGTTTCAAAGTCCAAACAGAGCGTTTGAAGAGTGGGTGGTTCCCTGTATCCAAGACCGCTCACAGGATTAGAATTGTAAAGTGACCGATAGGTTTTGCCGTGAGAAGGTTATTGGTGCCCTTGAGTTTTGGTACAGTGAGGGGAGCGAAAGCTTTCTCTTATCTAAGCTGATAAAGCGCATCCCCGTTCAGCGCCAATCTGAAATCCTTCTTTTTTGGTTTCCTCATATTAATATCCTATTCGTAAAGGAAATAATCTATTTTTATCATTTAATAATGTATCACAAATAGTAACTTATATACCTTCATAATAACTTCCTCACAAGATTATGCCCAGGAAAAATACCTTTAAAACCATTAACATAATTTTATTCAAGAAAGATTACACACAAAATGTACTAAAGTAAAGAGACGTGTATTTCATTAACAATTGATTATTCAATAATATTCCTGTTTATTATAAAACTGTATTATCACATTGCCAATTACAAGCATCCTAGAGACACTAAAGGCAGGTCCGTGACCCATCTGTGAGACCGTGGAACGCGGCTCACCCCAAAGACACTTGCATAAAGGGGGCACCGTTATACAGCAAGATCTAAAATGGTTACCATCTGATATTAACCTGAAACATTCACACCATGCTGTTTATATTCCAGAAATGACCACGGCATTACTACAAACTACCACATAATTACACAATCGCCGTTCACCATGTACCGATATCTGGCCGTCGCTGTGTTACCAAACAGAAATGAGATAGAGAAATGTGATACTTAGGGGTAAATTTACTAAAATTCGAGCTGGTCCCGACTTTCAAAGTGATTTATCTCGCTGGAACTCGCCAAAATTCGGGTGATTTAATCCCTTTTATTTGACCAAATTTACCAACAGGCGATTTGAGTCTAAACGAGTTTGCCGATGGTGAATTAGAACGAGATATCTCTCCCGAGTAACTGGTTTTGCAGATTACTCACCCGAGATTGCAGTGTTTTCTCTCTGCAAATCTCTCCCGAGCTATGGAGGAGCTGCTATTCGCCAATGAGCGGCTCCTCCACGTGGGTCCTAGCCAATGAGCGGCCGCTAATGTTAGCCGCCGCTGATTGGCCAGCGGCCCGGTACTGATGTGAACTCGTTCCCACAAGCAGACATTAGCGCAGTGTACCACCATGCAGAAGCGTAGTGTTACACTGTATCCGGGCCACGTATTGGATTTCTGTGGAGAACATCGATGGACATAAAAGGTGAGTATTGGATCTTTTTTTTACAGGTAATACGTTGGGATACTTTACGTTGACAGGGGGACATGAACATCTGGAACCGGGTGAGTATGTGTAAGTGTGTTTATGGATGCAATAAAGCTTTATTATCACGGTGTGTTGTGTGTTTTATTAACCATTTCTTTACAGGTGAACTACAGGTACCAGTGGGCCCTTAATGCCCCGCATGCTGGTACTTGTGGTTCTCCAAGTACCTAAGTACCAGCATGCGGGGGGGCCTTGCTGGGACCTGTAGTTCCACTGTAAAGACATTGATGAAACATTAAGTTTTTACACTACACCTAACACTATCAACCAACCACCCAGGGGTGGCAGGGATAGCCCCGGGCTATCAGCCTAGGCCAGGGGTGCCCTGGAGAGGGGGACCCCTTTATTGGGGGGGGTCACCAACTCCCCAGGGATCCCTGGCCTGGACTGACTAACAGTCAGGGCTGATGCTGCAGCTGGGGGGCCCGGTGAAAGGGCACACCTGGCTGTGGCATCAGTCCCCCGTTAGAAAGGGTCCAGGGCTGGTTTTAAATATACGGGAGACCTCACGTCATTTTTTTTCTCCGTATATTTAAAACCAGCTCTGTCCCTGCTGCCTGGTGCTGGTTCGTAATTTACAGTGGAACCCTACACATTTTTTTCCCTGTAAATTAAGAACCAGGACAGGCTGGCAAGCCCAGGGCTGGTTAGTCTTTTGGGGGAGGGGGGGACTTCACATAATTTTTTTAACATATCCCTATTTTCACCATTTACCATGTTTCTGACCATCTCGCAGCTCAGGGGGTTGAGAGTTTGAAAAGTGATTTGGACAGAGAGTTTGCTCCTATCTCACCCGAACTTATCATCCCGATTTTTGGTAAATTTGAGAGATGTATGTTTTAGGTGAAAATTACTTCCGATTTGGCACGATGGTGATAAGATTTGAGATTGCTATCTCACCCGAGTTTTACGAGTGAGATGAGAGAAATCTCTCTTTAACTCGCCCGACTTTTGCCTTTAGTATATTTGCAAGCAGGGAAAAAAATCAATAAATCACCCGAGATGGTCATCTCGACCTATCTCGATTGTTAGTAAATTTACCCCTTACTGTGTTTGATGCTTGATCGTGTAGTTGTGTTATATTTTTATACAATTCTTTATCTGTCCAACAAGAGCCATATTTGTTGTTTGTACATTTATAATTGTGATAAAAAATGTTCACAGCTGGGAAATTGAATTAAACATGAAAAATAAATGTATTTTTCATTCATTTATTTTGTTTTCAGCCAATGACCACAAAAGCAGGAAAACCTCAGAACGACATCTCACTTTCTCTCCAGATTTTAAAATAGAAGATATCATCATTCAAGAGTCTAATGAGGACAACCGCATAATCCCCAATATACATCCAGCACTTCACAATGAAAATATATCATCTGCTCCCACTCATTTTAAGGAATGCTCGATTGATAATTCAGATATTACTACACAGAGTCCAGCTCATAGGGGTGATAAAATCTTTTCCTGCTCTCAGTGTGGGAAATGTTATACACATCAGTCAGTCTTTGTTAGACACCAGAGAAGTCACACAGGTGAGAAACCATATTCATGTCCTGAGTGTGGGAAATGTTTTGCACAGAAATCACATCTTGTTAGACATCGGAGTATGCACACAGGTGAGAGGCCATTTCCATGTTCTGAGTGTTCAGAATGTTTTACATGCAAATATCTTCTTGTTAAACATCAGAGAATTCACACAGGTGAGAAACCATTTTCATGCTCTGAGTGTGGGAAATGTTTTACTAACAAATCAGTACTTGTTAAACATCAAAGCAATCACACAGGTGAGAGACCATTTCCATGCTCGGAGTGTGGGAAATGGTTTGCAAACAAATCACATCTCGTTAGACATCAGAGGAGTCACACAGGTGAGAAACCATTTCCATGCTCGGAGTGTGGGAAATGTTTTACAAACAAATCGCATCTCATTAGACATAAGAGAACGCACACGGGTGAGAAACCATTTACGTGCTCTGAGTGTGGAAAATGTTTTGCAAACAAATCAGATCTTGTTAAACATCATATAATTCACACAGGTGAGAAACCATTTCCATGTTTTCAGTGTGGAAAATCTTTTACATTTAAATATCATCTTGTTACACACGAGAGAAGTCACACAGGTCATAAACCATTTTCATGTTCGAAGTGCGGCAAATGCTTTGCAAATAATTCAGTTCTCGTTAAACATCAAGTAACTCACACAAACGAGAAACCATTTCCGTGTTCTGAGTGTGGGAAATGTTTTAAAGTTAAACGGTATCTTGTTCAACATCAGAGAATTCACAAACGTGGGACACCATTTCCATGATCTGGGTGGGGGAAATGATTTATATACATCTCATTTACATATTGTCCTTAAATATAAAATATTTTCTAAAATATATGTTTCACATTCCTGTAATTTGGGTAGCAGGGAGGGTTTCCTGGAGGAGATTTCCTGTTGCTTTACATGGGTGAAATGTTTTATTAGAGGTTTGACCTTTTTTCACTGCCCATGCCAGGAACTAGCACAGTACCAGTAGTTACCATCTGCTGGAAACTTGTGGTTACCAATTTTCCAGAGCCTGGAATTAGAACAGTAACTGTATTTACCAACTGCCTGGAGCCAGAAACTAGCACAGTTCCTGTATCCACCAACTGCGTGGAGCCAGGAACTAGCACAGTAAGTGTATCCACCAACTGCCTGCAGCCAGGAACTAGCACAGTAACTGTATCCACCAACTGCCTGGAGCCAGGAACTAGCACAGTAACTGTATCCACCAACTGCCCAGAGCCAGGAATTAGCACAGTATCTGTATCCACCAACTGCCCAGAACCAGGAACTAGCACAGTAACTGTATCCACCAACTGCCCAGAGCCAGGAATTAGCACAGTATCTGTATCCACCAACTGCCAGAACCAGGAACAAGCACAGTAACTGTATCCACCAACTGCCCGGAGCCAGGAACTAGCACAGTAACTGTGTCCGCTAACTGCCCAGAGCCAGGAACTAGCACATTAACTGTATCCACCAACTGCCCAGAGCCAGGAACTAGCACAGTAACTGTGTCCGCTAACTGCCCAGAGCCAGGAACTAGCACATTAACTGTATCCACCAACTGCCCAGAGCCAGGAACTAGTACATTAACTGTATCCACCAATTGCCCATAGCCAGGAACTAGCACATTAACTGTATCCACCAACTGCCAGAGCCAGGAACTAGCACAGTAACTGTATCCAACTGCCAGGAGTCAGGAACTAGCAGTTACTGTATGCCCATAGCCAGGAACTAGCATAGTTACTGTATACACCAACTGCCCATAGCCAGGAACTAGCACAGTATCTGTATCCACCAACTGCCCATAGCCAGAAACTAGCACAGTAACTGTATCCACCAACTGCCCAGAGCCAGGAATTAGCACAGTATCTGTATCCACCAACTGCCAGAACCAGGAACAAGCACAGTAACTGTATCCACCAACTGCCCGGAGCCAGGAACTAGCACAGTAACTGTGTCCGCTAACTGCCCAGAGCCAGGAACTAGCACATTAACTGTATCCACCAACTGCCCAGAGCCAGGAACTAGCACAGTAACTGTGTCCGCTAACTGCCCAGAGCCAGGAACTAGCACATTAACTGTACCACCAACTGCCCAGAGCCAGGAACTAGTACATTAACTGTATCCACCAATTGCCCATAGCCAGGAACTAGCACATTAACTGTATCCACCAACTGCCAGAGCCAGGAACTAGCACAGTAACTGTATCCAACTGCCAGGAGTCAGGAACTAGCAGTTACTGTATGCCCATAGCCAGGAACTAGCATAGTTACTGTATACACCAACTGCCCATAGCCAGGAACTAGCACAGTATCTGTATCCACCAACTGCCCATAGCCAGAAACTAGCACAGTAACTGTATCCACCAACTGCTGAGAGAGGAACTAACATATTTACCACCACCTTACTAGAGCCAGGGACTAGTAAGAATTAGCATAGTTAATGTATCCACCCACTTACTAGATTTTAAGCTCAATTTCTCAGGCTCATCTTTTCTGTTTTATGTAATTATGTTATTGGTACCATGATGTTCTCAATGCACAGAGCTGAGTAATATGTTGGTGCATTATAAATAGATAATAGTAAATATAGCATCTTAGAAGATGCTACATCTGGTGGCTGAAAAAACATCCATGAGAATACATCGTATGCAATCACTAGGAACCAGTGACATCACTGAGAATGCAGCCTATTACTAGGAACCAGTGACTTCACTGAGAATGCAGCCCGTCACTAAGAACCAAGTGACATCACTGAGAATGCAGCCCATCACTAAGAACCAAGTGACATCACTGAGAATGCAGCCCGTTACTAAGAACCAAGTGACATCACTGAGAATGCAGCCCGTCACTAGGAACCAGTGACATCACTGAGAATGCAGCCCGTCACTAGGAACAAAGTGACATCACTGAGAATGCAGCCCGTCACTAAGAACCAAGTGACATCACTGAGAATGCAGCCCGTCACTAAGAACCAAGTGACATCACTGAGAATGCAGCCCGTCACTAAGAACCAAGTGACATCACTGAGAATGCAGCCGTCACTAGGGACCAGTGACCACTGAGAATGCAGCCCGTCACTAGGAACCAGTGACATCACTGAGAATGCAGCCTATCACTAGGAACCAGTGACATCACTGAAAATGCAGCCTATCACTAGGAACCAGTGACATCACTGAAAATGCAGCCTATCACTAGGAACCAGTGACATCACTGAGAATGCAGCCTATCACTAGGAACCAGTGACATCACTGAGAATGCAGCCTATCACTAGGAACCAAGTGACATCACTGAGAATGCAGCCTATCACTAGGAACCAGTGACATCACTGAGAATGCAGCCTATCACTAGGAGCCAGTGACATCACTGAGAGTGCAGCCCATCACTAGGAACCAGTGACATCACTGAGAATGCAGCCCATCACTAGGAACCAAGTGACATCACTGAGAATGCAGCCCATCACTAGGAACCAGTGACATCACTGAGAATGCAGCCCGTCACTAGAAACCAGTGACATCACTGAGAGTGCAGCCTGTCACTAGGAACCAGTGACATCACTGAGAGTGCAGCCTATCACTAGGAACCAGTGACATCACTGATAATGCAGCCCATCACTAGGAACCAGTGACATCACTGAGAATGCAGCCCGTCACTAGGAACCTGTGACATCACTGAGAATGCAGCCCGTCACTAGAAACCAGTGACATCACTAAAAATGCAGCCCGTCACTAGGAACCAGTGACATCACTGAGAATGCAGCCTGTCACTAGGAACCAGTGACATCACTGAGAATGCAGCCTATCACTAGGAACCAGTGACATCACTGAGAATGCAGCCTATCACTAGGAGCCAGTGACATCACTGAGAGTGCAGCCTATCACTAGGAACCAGTGACATCACTGAGAGTGCAGCCCATCACTAGGAACCAGTGACATCACTGAGAATGCAGCCCATCACTAGGAACCAAGTGACATCACTGAGAATGCAGCCCATCACTAGGAACCAAGTGACATCACTGAGAATGCAGCCCATCACTAGGAACCAGTGACATCACTGAGAATGCAGCCTATCACTAGGAACCAGTGACATCACTGAGAATGCAGCCTATCACTAGGAGCCAGTGACATCACTGAGAGTGCAGCCCATCACTAGGAACCAGTGACATCACTGAGAGTGCAGCCCATCACTAGGAACCAGTGACATCACTGAGAATGCAGCCCATCACTAGGAACCAAGTGACATCACTGAGAATGCAGCCCATCACTAGGAACCAGTGACATCACTGAGAATGCAGCCCGTCACTAGAAACCAGTGACATCACTGAGAGTGCAGCCTGTCACTAGGAACCAGTGACATCACTGAGAGTGCAGCCTATCACTAGGAACCAGTGACATCACTGAGAGTGCAGCCTATCACTAGGAACCAGTGACATCACTGATAATGCAGCCCATCACTAGGAACCAGTGACATCACTGAGAATGCAGCCCATCACTAGGAACCTGTGACATCACTGAGAATGCAGCCCGTCACTAGAAACCAGTGACATCACTGAGAATGCAGCCCGTCACTAGAAACCAGTGACATCACTAAAAATGCAGCCCGTCACTAGAAACCAGTGACATCACTGAGAATGCAGCCCGTCACTAGGAACCAGTGACATCACTGAGAATGCAGCCCATCACTAGGAACCAATGACATCACTGAGAATGCAGCCTATCACTAGGAACCAGTGACATCACTGAGAATGCAGCCCATCAGTTGGGAATATATAGTCTGTAGAAAGTACGGAGAATGAGTGAGTGTGTGTAGGGGGTTCCCATGACATCTGTGTCAATTGGCATTATATAATCTGTATAAAATAAGGAGGGAGAGTGAGTGTGTGTAGGGGCGTCCCATGACCACTGTGCCAATTGGAAATATATAATCTGTATGAAGTAAGGAGGGGGAGTTAGTGTGTGTAGTGGGGGGTCCTATGACCACTGTGTCAGTAGGATGATCCCTGAGAGAGAATTCCCCAAGGCAAAAGAATAATGCTTTTAGAAGAAAGACATGAGTAAGCAATGATACAAACTTTACAGACTGGAACCGGTACCACCAGCATGGCTGGCACAGCCTTATCAACAACAGACACACCTGTTAGTGAGCTTTCCACAGGAGCAGACACACCTGTTAGTGAGCTTTCCACAGGAGCAGACACAGCTGTTAGTGAGCTTTCCACAGGAACAGACGCACCTGTTAGTGAGCTTTCCGCAGGAACAGACACACCTGTTAGTGAGCTTTCCGCAGGAGCAGACACAGCTGTTAGTGAGCTTTCCGCAGGAGCAGACACAGCTGTTAGTGAGCTTTCCACAGGAACAGACACACCTGTTAGTGAGCTTTCCACAGGAACAGACACAGCTGTTAGTGAGCTTTCCACAGGAACAGACACACCTGTTAGTGAGCTTTCCACAGGAATGCTTGTAGAATGATACAAAACACACACTATGTCAGACAATGTGCATCGCTCCAGGAAGAAGGGATAATTACTGTGGTAGAACGACGGGCACATGTAGCTGCCCAGAGATGAGCTAAGATGAATGGATCAATAGAGTCAATGGCACTATGAAAAAAATAATATTCCACTAGAAAATCACAGCCACCCCAAGGTTGGACAAGGTTTTGCTCTCCCCAGAAGGAGAGAGAGAAACCGCTAAGGGTCTTACCGAAGCCTCCATAGTAGGGGAAGTCACAGATGTAATGGTTTCTCTACACCCAGTAGGGAGAATCAATGTATCAGGAATATTGAAGGCTCTTAAGGTGTAGAGCCAAACTGAGAGGAATTGGGCGAACCCAATAGGGACTGATGTCTACGTATAGCAGTTAGGGTGCTATGTCAGGTGTGCTGTTTCGCTTAGTGAACCTGTTATCCTCCTAAAAGGAACTGTGTCAAGAATGTCAGTGTAAGAATGCGTTCTTACCTGCGAGCGACCAGGAGGCACCTGGTCATTTGTAGAGTGTTACTGACCCATGGTAAACGTTGCAGACACTGGCCCCCTCAAGCTTGTAGAATACCAATATTCTCCATGGGTTTTCTGAGAGCCTATGCTCCACATCTTGGTTCTCAGACTCAGTGGTAGACACTAGCGGAGTTGTTAGTGGAGACATGTATGGTCACCCTATGGGACCGCAATCTATAACTCACAAAACTAGGAATTCTCATATACTCACATGGGCTAACTCTCAGTCCAAAGGAACTGGGTCAGGGGAGAGACTCGACTGTACAACCCAGTGTGTGTATATGTATATATTTTTTTGAGGCAATCAAGTTAGGGGTGCCCTCTCCTGGGATAGATGGGCACTTCCAAACACTCAGAAGCCAGGAAACAATGCACAGTGGAGGGTATCTGTGTACTTAGCCAAAGCTGGTTTATTGCGCAGTAAAAATAAATCATAACCCATCTGGGCACTAACTAAACAGAGATTCTGTGAACACATTCCACTGGTATGAATCCCGCTTTAGGAGAGCAGCCGAGCTCTTTGGGTAGCCAGGGCGAGACCAAGTCTATAAGGGTCACTTGTTTACTTCACTCTGGTAAGCCAATTATCCTGAGATTATTTTGACGGTTACGGTTTTCTAAATCCTCGATTTTCCCCTGTACAGCCGCCAGAGCAGATTCCTGTGCTTTAATGACATTTTGAGCTGCCAGTAAGTCATCTTCCACATTAGAGATACGTTGTTCCGCTCCTTCCATGCCAGCATTGTGTTCTTTTATCTGCATCATGGCCAGGTCAATTGACTCTTTAAGACCAGCCACTTTTTGTCCAGTAAAGGTGACATTAAGTCAGCATCCTCTTGTGCCTTTGCAATGGCAGTAGAACTAAATCTGTTTGGATCATTGACACCCTCTAATTGTCGTCTCTCCCGGGGGATGAAGAGGGGCTGGTATTCATAGAGGGATTAACTCTTGTGTCTCTGGATTTAACTGTCACACCCCTATTGCCTGTTCTCTGCTGTTTAGCCATATATTAATCCATGTGGATTGAGATTAATGGAAAGTGACTTTATTGCTCTAAATCCTGTTAACTGCCAGTAGAGGGAGTTAGAGAGCTGTAGCTTTTCTATACAGTAGGAACACTGAAGTTGTTTTCAGGAAAGCTAAGTAAATTTCATAGCAATAATCACATAGCTGAGGGAGCCCCCTGACAGCAGTGCAATAGTAGAAGAAAAGGTGCTGCATGGGTATATGTATTAATGATATGTGTAATGCTGCTGGCATATAGGGAAACAGGTGGTCCCAGTAGCCTGCGTCCCGGGGATTCCAAAGGTCAGCTTGGGCACAGTAGGTGGGTACAGGGACAGGGGTACCTATAGTGGTGAAGTACCACGCAGTAGGAGACCCGAGGAAGAGGACAGGAGCGGGGAAATTGCTGCAGCCATGATCAAAGATGACCGCCATTATTGTATGCACACAGCGTGTGCTGGCTCTGGGCTTTAACTGTGTGCAGGGGCAAGCCGGGAGTCACTGCTGCGTTGTCCTGCTGCGGCTATGGTCTCCAATGCTGATTGCACGGGGGTACCGGTCCTAGCACTGCTGATGTTGCGGGCAGTGAATACAGCCAGGATGGAAAGCATCTAAATGTGGCTGCTTAGTTGGGTCCGCCCACCGGAAGTCCTAATCTTTCAATAAGTTCATCCACTCGAGGCATTGGATAGGCATCGAACTTAAACACATTATACAACTTACGGAAATCATTGCAAAAGCGCAAACTCCCATCAGGTTTCGGGATGAGCACAATGGGACCACTCACTATGTGACTCCTCAATTACACCTAACTCCAACATTTTTTTCATTTCCTTAGACACTGATTCCCATTGGGATTCTTGTATTATATAAGGCTTTAGGTTAACCTTAACCCCTGGTTCAGTGATTATGTCATGTTTAATGACTGTTTTATCCGGTATGTCAGAATGCAAAACTCTAGTTCTTACAAGAGATTATTTAGCCTACTGCTGTTAAACAGTGGAGAGGGTTATAGCGATTTGTTACTTTGGGAACCAAAGATACTGAGGGTACTGGAGAGACGGGGTGGCTGACAAAGCTACTCTACCCTTCCAAGGTTTTATAAGATTTACATGGTAGATATGTTCTGGCTTTCTCTTACTGGGCTGGTATACTTTATTATTAACCTCCCCTACTTATTGTAGAATTTCAAAGGTTCCTTGCCACTGTTGCATTTGGAAACATGCTCAATAACAGTTCTATAAGGACTAGATGGCCCCTCCCATGTCTCCTTTGCAATGTTTAGCAATTCCCTTGGGTGTCTCCTGTACAACAAAACAAAAGGCAAAAACCCTGTGGAAGATTGGGGAACCTCTCTTATGGCCAGCAATAACTAAGGTAACAAGTAATCCCAATCTCTTCCATCTTTATTCACCATTTTCTTTAACATGTTTTGTTAAATCTCTCCACTAAGCCATCAGTCTGGGGGTGATACACAGAGGTTCTTAGCGGAGTAATTTTAACAGGCGGCATAACTCTTGATTTTGACATATATGGGGTACCCTGATCAGTCAGAATTTGATATCCCCAAACTGCTAAAGACATGTACTAATTCTCTAACAATGGTCTTTATTGACATATTGCGCAATTGTATATGGTAGTGTAATCCATTATCACCAAAATAAATTGATGGCCCTGGGCAGATTTCATTAGAGGTCCAACCAAATCCATTGCTATTCTTTCAAAAGGAACCTCAATAATGGGTAACAGGACATTCAGACTTCTAAAATGTGGCCTTTGAGCATGATACTGACATTCAGGACACGATGAACAATATTCAGATACCTCATTATGGACCCCGGGTCAGAAAAATCTCTGTAAAATTCTCTCAGTGGTTTCATCTACACCTAGGTAGCAGTTATGTGACCATGAGCCAGGTCTAAGGCCAGGTTCTTTTATATGCCTCGGGGACTACCAAATGTTCCTTCTTCCCATTTCTTGGTCAACTGATACAACGAATCCTGATGTCCTGGCATGTGAGGGTATGATAACCTACAATATGGGTCGATGGGATTTCTGTCAATCACTTTTACATTGTCTCTAGCTTTTACCAAAGTAGGGTCATTTAACTGCTCTAAGGCAAAGATCTCTTTCCTGACCTCCAGATCAAGCAGATGATCAACTGGTTCATCAACATTTTCTATTTTAGTATAAAGTACATCATCTGGTTCCCCAGTACTGCTCTCATCATTTTCTGGATCCCCAATCATGCTGGAAAAAGTGAACATTTCTGACTTGGAAGACACACCAGTAACATGCTCAAGTGGATCTGGGTTATATACTTCTGTAACAAACTGGCTCTCCCACAGCTTCCAGAAGTGGGCAAAGTCTCTCCCCAATATCACATCATACATCAAAACATGAACCAAACCCATAGAGACTACAGTAGAACCACACTGTTTCTATGTTCACTTCCGCAGTAACATAATACAGAGTATACTCATGTATGCAAGTCACACCAGTAGTTTTTCCCTTATATTTTAAGGTGTTCGCCAATTTGGATTTGATAAGAGTTACCAGGCTACCAGAATCTAACAGCCTCTACCTGGTTGCCTTCTACGGTGGCTATACATATTTGCTTATCTGACTCGGCCTGTCCGTCCACAGTGCAGGCTAGCTGAACAAAGTAAGACATTCTACGATTAACATAAGCAGCAACTCATTGCATGCATTTAGTGGTAAGCGAACAATTAGCAGCAATATGGCCTAAACCACATTGAAAACATTGAAACATATTATTATCAAGGCTTTTAAGGGGTAGGAACTTTCCTGGCACTGCTGGCCTACCTCCAGGTTCAAACCCACAGTCTTAGGTTCATTCCACTGTGCAGCATCCTTCTCCTCTGGAAGTCTTACAAGTGGTCACTGGAGATCGCTGTTGTGGGACTAGGGCCTTGTGGCCATCACATATCTCTCCACCACTGCTACCAATTGGTCTGCTGTTTTAGGTTCTACATGGCTCAACCACTTGTGCAGAGTTGTAGGTAGAGACTGCAAGTATCTATCCATAATGACCCTTTCTACGATATGGGGTCCTGTTAGATACTCTTGAGAGTGGGGAGGCTTCACTGTTGGTATTCCCAGTGATAAACTCTTTGGGCACGAACAAATACGCTGGCTCCCAACCGAGTTAAAATTTCTTTTTTTAACTTATCACAGTCTTTAGCATTAGTCAGGCACAAGTCAAAATAGGCTTTTTGTGGTTCTCCTGACAGGAAGGGTGCCACAAGGCTTGTCCACTGATCTGTAGGCCAACTCTCTCAGCTATTCCTTTAAAAAGTGGTTAGACAAGCTTCAAAATCATCATTCAGGGTCATCTTTTGAAGAAAGCAACTGGCCCGTATGGATCGAGAGCTAGTAGGAACATTGGTGGAAGCATTTCTGGACAGGGCTGCTTAATGCTGCACCACCTCTTTTAAGGCCTTGCGGTCTTGGTGCTGTTGCTTACAGAGTTCAACAGCCAATTGCTGTTGTTTGTGGTTTTCCTCAGTATCCAATTGCTGTTGTCTACGGTTTTCCTTGATAGTCACTGGCTGCACCCTGGTGGCTTCCTGCTGAGCCGCTGTAGCAAGGCTTTAGCAATGTCTTCCATGTTATCTTTGGGTGTAGGATTGAAGCAGAATCTGGCATCCCTAATCATCTGCTGACGCTACCATGGATTTCACTGTATGTAAGTTGATGTCCAAAAAATTGGTGTTTGTAATGTTTAAACCACCTTTTTTCCTATGGCTGAAATTTCATTGTGAGCTTAGCATTCTCCAACAATTGAGAGGGGATTAAGGTAGGGGTACCCTTTCCTGGGGTAGATGGGCCCTTCCAAACACACGGCAGCCAGAAAACAACACACCAGTATAGGGTTTAATTAGCCAAAGCTAGTTTATTGTGCAGTAAAATTAAATCATAAAATAAAATCCTAACCCATCTGGGTTCTAACTAAACACAGATTCACTCTCTCATCACTTGTAGGACCTAATGCCCCTACCACACACATAGGTATATGCACAGTACTCATGGTCAGAACATCAGTGTCTCTTAGCTAGCCTGCTGCCTGTTACCTCGGGTAGTGAGACAGTAAAACCCCTGACACACCTTTTTCAGCCTCTCACAGATGCAAGTACTAATTATCCTGTTCTCAGGCTTAAGAGCTGTAAAGGGCCTAATGGATGGAGCCCATCCTCACTCTCCATCCATAACCCTAGGAACCAGTATCAGCTATTACTAAAGCCCAAAGGTCTATCAAGTCTGTTTTGTAATCACAGACATTTTCCAATTTCACTGGGGTACCATAAGTGATGCATCCTCAGGATTTTATATGCTTACTACTGGCTTATTCCCGCTTGTATGTGTATGGTTCAATGTTTTGGGTGGTGTATGCAATGCCACAACATATATTTAGGAGACCAGTAGTGGCTGTGCGCTTGGTACATCAGCGCATAAGCCAAACCCATAAGTGACATCATAAGTGTTCCAGGTGGAACGTGGAAGTAATTTTTTTAGTGCAATTAGTCGCTGTCCCAGCTAGGAGCCAGAGGAGCAGGGTAAGTTTATCCTTATTTTTCGGAGGTGGTTGTCCTCATGTATTTATTTTTGTGCTGCTAGTGCCTCTTGAAAAAGGTCAGTTCATGAACGAAATGTTGAGACATCTATAACATGTAAGACATAAACAGGACATTTCTACTCTTGAAGAACCCTGGTGAGTGCCCTTCTTTTTGTTTGTCCAGTGCTGGACTTTGTGGAGATCCTTTTGGGAAGACTCCCCAGTTCTACTATGAATTTTGGTTGATGAGAGTGCGGCCTTTTTAATCTATATCTATTTAGTCCTGTATCCTTGTTTCTAAGGGTCTCAACACATTCAACCATTACCCATTGGAATAATCTTACTTCTTATGGAATTTTTTTTGTATTTCTTGTATTGCCTGTAATTTATCTTTATTTTATCTTCAGTGTATTGCCACTAAGCCCCGCCCCCAGCCCTGGTACTCACGGCAACCATATTAGTACCCAGCGCTAATTTCATGGTGGCTTATGGCTAGAGTACCCTCTGAATGCTTCAAGGGTTGCAAGTTGGGGCCACGAGCCCAGCAGTAAGTGCTTGGTTAAAGCTGGTGCAGTGCTGTATCTATGAGCTGGGGGGACCTACGATTTATGAAATGTCAACCCGCACCTGCTAATCAAGGTGGGAGGTAATACTTAATGCCGCTAGCTGCCGATGCACGGTGGGCACACAGTGGTCCAATGACACCATGGCCAGAGATCCGGGCACTGGCCACAATGAGATGTGGCAGGTTTCTCTGGCAGCTCCCATGGTGCATGTGAATGGGATTGAAATGACGGCGGCTGTGTAGCCACTTGTTCAAATCCTGACAGCACTAGTCTGATGCAGAGAAAATCTCATCAGCGGAGGTAAGTAGTCAAACCCTCCCTCTCCCCCCATAATCCTTCTTTAGGGGTGCCTAACCTCCCCTCCCAGTGCCTAACCCTATCCTCCCCCATTAGTGCCTAAGTCTAACCCCCACTCCCCGCACCCTAAACCTCCCAAGGGGGGTGCCTAACCGTAACCTCCCCCCCTAGTGCCTAAACCTAACCCCCCTTCCCCTAGCCTAACCCTCCCTGGGGGGTGCTTAACCCTAAGTCCCCCTGGAAGCTCCCTAGACTTAACCTCCCCATCCCCGGCTACATCGCTACTTACCTCCAGCGCTGGATGATCGGTCCGGCATCCTGTCACGGTTCCGGCATCGGGATTAACATAGGCATCAGTATTTTGACGCCTATGTTAAATCCCCTGCTGGGATTGTCGTGTCGAAATTCAGACCGGCGGCCATTTGGCCGTTGGTCTCATAACTACATCCCATGCATGCAGACTGCAGCAGCCTTGCAGTCTGCCTGTGAAGTCTTCAGTTGAAGTCAAAGAAAGAAAAAATTAAAAAATACTGGTGACATCCTAAGAAGCACCCGGCTCCCTCGCACACTAATCTAAAACTGAGCTTGGTTCAGTATAGAGGGGGAGGAGTAAACTTCGATTCTAAAGAATTCAGAAAGTGCCAGGCTTCAGTCTCCACCAGTCTATACCACTTCCTGTTATAAAACAGCTGCCTATTTTACATACAGCCTCTAGAATAGCTGAGGTCTTCCGCCTATAGCCGCCCTTGTTACATTAGACTAAGAGAATTATACTCTCACCGGTACTGAGATGCCATTAGGTCTTAAACTCAGAGTATTAGAGGTTTATACAAAAAGACATGATCACATGATATGACCTGAGCAGGAAATACATTTGTAATGCAATGATACTGAATGGTTCAATAAGTGCGAAAACAATCACAGCAGGTGGACTAATAAATGACAGTAACAACCACAAGGTCACTGTTCCAAAAATAAGGGGATACTTAGCATGAGATTAATATGAAGGACACAAGAGACCAGAGACAGACCGGATAGGCACGCAATGATCAGGAATTCAGTAGCACAATGGAGATACCAGGATCAGCAAAGTAACTTCCATACAAAAAGCTATGTCACAAATCGTGGTCTTAGTTATCCATACAGGGTTTAACATTCATTCATTGCTGTGTCTAATACCATCCACAGACTATCCCAGTGATTAACGCTCACCTGGTCAGCCTGACCAATTCCGTTACCACTCCCTATATATTTCCAGGCCTAGGAAAGACTCATGGCCTGTACAACTGTGTTCCTTCCTGAAGATCGTTCCAGGCTCAGGGCCTCCTGTGGATATTGTCCTTGCTGAAACTCAACCAACACCCACTTGTATTCTACGTTTTACAAAACTATGGATTTTATTAGTGTCTTAATAAATTGCTTCCTGTTTCTTCTAGGTATCTGCGTGTCATACATGAGACAGACGCATCCCCAGGAGCTGAAGATTAAAGAAACTGTTACAGGCACTCGAGACAGAATTCTAATGTGTCTCCTTTTTAAGATTTCTATCTGTTGTATCATCTAACCTGTGAGTGTGAAAAGAAAGAGGAAAGATACCATTATGGACATTCGGGTGAGAATTTTACTGCAAGTCTCAGTCTTTCATCCCTCAGAACTAAGAGATACAAGCAGGATTAAATTCAACACATTGTGTAGCATACTTATATTTCCATGATCCTAGTCTGTCAGTACCTGTATTACCTATGAGTTGTGGTATCTTGAAGCCTCCCCGTTTCTTGCACTCATCAGTTAATACCCTGGGCCCCATTCAGCTGAGTGCAGCACTTATACACTCGCATCCTTGCTACTGGCAACAGCTGGGACCAAAACCCATTGTGTAGTCCCGGTGCCATTGGGCTCCCAGTCGCCTAGTAACCTGCCGTAAGTATGAGCCACAGTGGTGGCTCATAACACTTCCATTCTCAGTACACATCACCACACCCCAGCATTAAATGGTATCTTCTGCAATTCAAGTACTTATATCTATGGAGATGTCTCTGCAACACATTGTCATGTAATTTGCAGTGAGGGTAGCAGCACATCAGCTTGAAGTGACTTTGATTTATCTGGCAACTACTATCGAGCTTTGTTCAGTCACTTCATCTCTAAAATCAACATAAAATTTGTGTTCCTGGAGACCCACAGTCTGATTGGACCCTAGATCCTGTCTCTACACCCGTGAGCCATTGTATATTTTAGCCTCTGCTTTTCTTTATTGAATAATCATCTGCAAGCTTTTATATCCTGCTCCTAAGGGCTGTTGTATATTATTGCAAGTTACCTCTGCTATTCAGTGATTATTCACCTTTGCTGTTTTATCATCTGTTTGCAATATATTACCAGCAATGCTCTGTAGTTATTCTGTTGGTGCTTTCAGTATCTATTACCTATTTTGTCTGTATATTAACCTGTTTATACCACTCCAGTCAATTATCCTGCGATCACCAGCTTAATGTATAAGCTCCTACTGTCCTGAGTTTTAAGACCTGGCGGCATCATAAGTACCAGTGAGTGTACTCCACTCTAAGGGAACATCGGGCAACTATTATAGGCAAAAGACCTCTGTAGTGTGGCTCTAGAGGTCTTATACAAATACCCTGGTATTCATAACAGTTACACAACATCAAGATATGTTCTCTCCATTCTTATGTAGGTTTCTACCTATTACTTAGTTTTCCACCCACGAAGCTCAAAAACAGATTGTTAGATTAAGTGGTTTCTGACAAAAATATACCCTGGTGTACGATATGGAATTAGATTGTAAGCTCCAATGGGGCATGGACTGATGTGAGTGATTACCAATAGCAAATGCGCACACCCAAGATGGCTGCCTCACCTTATACAAATATGTAAAGTGCTTTCAATCCTATTGGGAAAAAGGAGCTATAGACACAAATAATGTTATTACAGATTTATTTTATGTACAATATTAATGCAACCCTGTTTCATGTATACCAACTGAGGAAATTCAACTGTCAGTTTTCTGAGGTCTTACAACAGCTGTTTCTTATCTTGTGACTTCTCTGATGTCTAATAAGACCAGATGTTTGTGCAAAACATCTCCCACACTCAGAACATGGAATTGGTTTCTTGCCTGTGTGACTTCTCTTATGTTTAGGAAGAACTGATTTCTGTGTAAAACTTTTAACATACTCAGAACATAAAAAAAGTTTTAACACCAGTGTGATGTCTCTTATGTTTAACAAGAAGTGAATTCTGTGTAAAACATTTTCCACACTCAGAACATGGAAAATGCTTCTCACCTGTGTGACTTCTCTCATGTGCAACAAGATCGGATTTTTGTGCATAACATTTCCCACACTCAGAACATGGAAATGGTTTCTCACCTGTATGACTTCTCTGATGTCTAATAAGACCAGATGTTTGTGCAAAACATTTCCCACACTGAGAACATGGAAATGGTTTCTCACCTGTGTGACACCTCTTATGTTTAGCAAGATCTGATTTTTGTGTAAAACATTTACCACACTCAGAGCATATAAATGGTTTCTCACCTGTGTGAGTTCTTTGATGTCTGACACAATCTGATTTCTGTGTAAAACTTTTCCCACACTCAGAACATAAAAAAGGTTTATCACCTAGGTGACGTCTCTTGTGTTTAACAAGAAGTGATTTTTTTGTAAAACATTTTCCACACTCAGAACATGGAAATGGTTTCTCACCTGTGTGACTTCTTTGATGGTCAGCAAGATGCGATATAAGATTAAAACATTTTCCACAATCGGAACATGAAAATGGCTTCTCACCTCTGTGACTTATCTCATGTGCAACAAGATGTGATTTTTGTGTATAACATTTCCCACACTCAGAACATGCAAATGGTTTCTCACCTGTGTGAGTTCTTTGATGGTCAGCAAGATGAGATATAAGATTAAAAATTTTTCCACAATCGGAACATGAAAATGGCTTCTCACCTGTGTGACTTCTTTCATGTCTAGCATGAGATGATTGGTTTGTAAAGCATTTTCCACACTCAGAACATGTAAATGGTTTCTCACCAGTGTGACGTCTCTGATGTATAAGAAGATGTGATCTCTCATTAAAACATTTCCCACACTCAGTGCATGGAAATGGCCTCTCACCTGTGTGGACTCTCTCATGTATAGCAAGAGCGGATTTGTGGATAAAACATTTACCACACTCAGAACACGGAAATGGTTTCTCACCTGTGTGACTTTTCTTATGTCTGACAAGTTGAGATTTCTGTGTAAAACATTTTCCACACTCAGAGCATAGAAATGGTTTCTCGCCTGTGTGTGTTCTCTGATGTTCAACAAGATGTGATTTGCTTTTAAAACATTTCCCACACTCAGAACATGGAAATGGCCTCTCACCTGTGTGACTTCTCTCATGTGTAACAAGAGCTAGTTTATCTGGAGAACATTTCCTAAATTCAGAAGGCATGATTGTATCACCCCTATGATCTGTACTATGTGCAGCATCATGTGAGTTACCAGGAGAACATTCCTCAAGAATAGAGGGATCAGATGACAGATCAGCACTAAGAAGAGTTGGATGTATATTTATGGTAATGGGGCTTTCTTCTGAAGACTCTTGTGCGATGTTCTCATCTTCTAATTTAAAATCTGGTGACCAAATGAGATGTCCATCCGAGATCTTCCTTGTATTGCGTCCATCTGGTAGAAATAAAATAGTTATCCAAGAATCCCAGAGCAAAGGCGTCATTGATCATTATTTATCTCACCCCTATTCCCATAGGTATGTGCTTAGTACATCATGTGGAACACTTTGACCTGGTACCGGTCACACTCATACACATAATGTAGGAGAAGAAAGGAAAAAAGGGGGATCTTTTTTTTTTTTTTTAGAGTGTTGCACAATAAAATTGTATATTTATATTAAAATTCACAAAATGTTATTGGTACTTGCATTAAAATTATTTCAGAGCATGTTCCTTTATAACATAATATATACATTTTGTACATAATTTATTCAATACATTGGTCCTACTATTCCGGATCACATTATAATGTTGCTGTGACATAAAAACAGAAGATAGTGAAATAAGTTGTCGTTATGTTTCAGCTCCCAAACTCGTTTGCCGCTTGCGATAATTAATATGAACGTGCACATTTCTCAATAAATTACTTACTTTGTATGATCTATTCACACTAGGTAATACAAGTTATGTTTAGTACACATATATGTAATAAGCCCATCACTGTGACTGATTAGGGTGATAAACCAAACCAGATTTATGACTATGCACCTTACACACCCTTATTATTCTGTCGTTATTGCTCTACACATCACCATCCACAGTGCAATTCCGTTATGGGCAGGAGCCCAGGAATCCTTTTTTGGGAATGGTTGGAAACTTCAATGAGCTTGATTCACCGATTAGGCTCATGAGGGAATTTGGTAGTAATGTTACTAAGGTAGGTCACCGGCCAGTGAGAAAAAGTGCTGGTCTGGTCTATTACTCTACGCGTTTCTCCGCCTTAAGTCATGTCAGCGGCTTTGTAAGACCTTCTAGACGATTACCTACCTTGGAGATGATGTGATCGTTATCCTCTGGAGATAGCTGCATTATAGGAGAGATACAGCTGGAGGACCACCGTACCACCGGTAATCAACAGCTGGGAGCAACATTTTAACCTGGCCAGGACATCGACAGTGTATCAATTGTAGTAGCACTTGAAAAATGAATGCAAGATTGCAGTAATTGGCTATAAATTACTTTAATCACCTACAGCTACACAACTACTCCTGTTATACTAATCTACAGTTATTTATAAGTGCTGTTACACCAATATATAATTAATAACAATCATTGGTGGCATTTTCTATCACCAATCTACAGCCATTAATAATTACTAACGTACAGCCTGCACATTGCTATAATAACAGCTGCTATAGGTATCAAATGACTGCTGAAAAACGTTGATAGATTTTCCTGATACACGATGGCGGTATTTTCACCTTCTGTTATATTTGCCGGCCGGTGAATTGATTTGACCTGTTTGTAATATCAGAGTTTCTCATTTTTCCTGGTTGTACTTTTCATGCAGAGGGTTAGTAATTCCCTTAGAAGCTGCAGATTGTCAGATTACCATACTATATTAGTTCAGCGCCAGCATTGCTACGCTTCTTTTGGATTTAAGCCTTGGGCACGCAGCGCTGCGTTTCCGCTGGCTCATATCAATTGCTGGGTTTTAATCCTCTGTTACAATATTAAAAGAACTTTTACCATTTGACTTGGTTTGGACAACACACGTTATTGAAATACTATGAAATGTTGGTCCACTTGACCTGGACTGACCCAGACCAATGCTGGATGTCACCATTACCTGGGGTTCACTCTGTGCAGGAGTAGGTCACACACCACAGGCCTTACAGTTGGGTCTAGGTGTCGTCTGACATTCCAGGCCAAGACAAGCACAGAGTCAGGCACTTCAGTGTATGGCCCAAGTCCAGGTGACTGTCCAAGAGGTTTAGTGGGCAACCAACAGCAGTTGTGCATGAAAGCTACCAGGAGATGCCAGTTGGGCATGTTCCCTGTTTGGTCTATCCCCTTTTACCTTCCTGGCTAACCTGTATATTAACCCTTCCGACAGGTCATGCTCGCCACCTCCATCCCTGAAAGGCCACTGCCAGCTTGGTGCCTCATGCCATCCTGAGATGGGTCAGAGAGTTGATCTTCTTTGAACTCCTTCCTGTGACTCTCAGTTCTTTCTAAGTTGGGACACTCTACAGGGGGATCTATGTTAGATTACTAGGGTCAGTCTGGTTGGGGTCAGTCAAATGGAAGTCAGTCACTCATACCACCGGAGTTGGCAAACCACTAGGGACAGGAGCATTACCTGGTATCCCCACAGAATCCTACAAGCTGGAACCAACATTTTATGCATTGCTCAGGAACGTGGGCATACCAGAGGTAAAAGGCATGCTGGGTAGAAGATCTCATCCAGCCACTGGACTTCAGTTCAGCCATTTTCCTCTAGACAGGTTGATGCTGTGGCTGGCTGCACTGGCAGTTGTCTAGCTGCTGTGGACTTTTCCTCTGAGCTGTGTCGGTGCAGATGATGTAGACTGCAGTCTGGAAACTTGATTCCAGGTGATGGCATCAGCAAATGTGGTAACGACTCCACCAAAATTATTTCCAAGGAAATCGGTTAGGAGGCTATCCATGATGGGAACATCTCACAACTCTTGGACAGCTTCCCAGTCCAGATGATCTTTGCCATGGGTACCTCTTGCTCCAGTCCATCTGCCACGGTCACTTTAGCAGTGCGACCTGGTAATGCTGCAAGAGGATCACAGAGGTGGGGGCATGCTATAGTAATGGAGGCCCCAGAATCACTTAATTCTTTTTCCTACAGAGACCCTATTTGGACCGGCTGCAGATGCCACTATATACTTTTCGGTGGTCTTTTGGCAAAGCAGGAGTCTCTCTCCGCAGTGTCCGCCACACTCCACTGTACTGACTGAAGAGTAATCACCTCCACAGGTTAAACGAGCAAGGCCAGCTCCAGCACTAGAATTTGGGGCACAAGTCTGGGGCACTTGGGGTGTGGGACAGTTCATCTTCATATATTTGATTTCTCCATAACTTTAGCATTTCTTGACCAGTCCTGTGATCTCTGATTACTTGCAGGGATAGGATGAAGCAATTGTTGGGCAAAAGCACCTAGGTTGAAAGATGGGGTTGGACTGCTGGTTGTTGCTGAATTGCCACATATTTGTTGGCTAGCTGGGTTTCCATCTTCAACTTGGGTGGCTCCCAGTCTAGCACCCACTAATCAGTGCTTCCCATATTTTAGCACCAAGTTCCTTCACCCACTTCATCTAGTACTATGTTGGCTGGGTGGCGAACTGCTCATGGGTGCTGTTAGGGCTCTTGGGCAAGTCCCTGAACATTTTCCTGTAGGACTCAGGAGTAATACAATGTTGCTGTAATAGCACTCTTACGACTTGGTCATAATCTCCACAGTCCTCAGTGGCCACTCCTTGATAGGCCTCCAGTACCTCTCTATTAAGAGCGGGCACTAGGTGTCTGACCCACTGCTGCTTAGGAAAATCATAGTTTTCAAGTCAATTCAAAAACTTGTAAATGACCAGCAATGTCCTGATCACTGTCCACAAATTTGGCAAACTGTATGGCTCCTGATCTGGGTACAGCAGCTGGCAATGGTCCACAGGGTATCACGGCCACTGGTGCCCATTTGTCACGCCACATCCAGATGATGAGCATGCATTCTTGCTCTATTGCCCTGGCCCAATGCCACCAGCCAATCCGCTAGGGTATCTGTCCCGCCAACCCCTGGGACGTTTTGATGCCCGACATGCTGGGGGATGCTGGGAAATATGGCTGCTGTGACAAGGGGTGGACTTAAGAGTCTTCACCAGGTTCTTAGGAGTGTCTGCTGTTAGGATGTCCATTTGGATGCTGTCACTCTTAGCATTTCCCACCTAAAACTGGGGCAAGTCCTCCAAGCTCATGAGTGTCTCCCTTTTTGAGCTGCAAGATATTTCAATGCCTTTTTCTTTGCGCACCATTTCAAGATCTCCATTGCACATCCAACTGTAGCCAGCCATGCTGTGCTTTCTACTGCGCTGCATTTACTCCTCTCCTGAGTAATGGTGCATACACACGGTCAGATTTTTCTACAGATCTAAAAAATTGTTCAATCGTTCATATCTGAAGGAGAATCTGACATATCTGTCAGATCTGTCAGATGAACGATTTGAACGATGCGCGTTCCCAATGGTCAGATAACGATATCTGACATCTGATGTGTTTGCAGTCAGACTTGGACGATTCCATTCATTTTAATGCTGTCAAAAATCGTTCAAATCGTTCATCTGACAGATCTGACCGTGTGTGTGCTCAATAACTCTGCTCCCCCGATCTGGTGGCAGAAAGTTCCTCTGGGATTAACCCACCTCTGACCAGACACCTTTCGCCCAGGCCGGCCCTGGTCATGGGTTAGCGCTTTTGGACTCCCACTCACCGTCAGTAACCGCCTGCCACTGACTCCTCCCACTGTGCCGTGGGCGTTTACTGAAGCTGCCACCACCAAACTCTACCATCGGCGTTTGGAACCGCATATTAGGTACACTCAGGCTCCTCCCTCGGCACCTGGAACCGCTTCTGCTGCGTATTCGTTTGACTAACTGCGGACGAACCTCCTGTTTGGTGTCGGCTGTTCCCACCTGATCCCTCGCAATGGACCAGGTCTGCATGGTAGCTTGGCAGAGGGCTTGAACTTGGAGACACGGAGCTCTTACCTAGAACAGCCGGAGAACGGAATAGCGTTTTGGCGCAATTCTGTTGGTCGCAGGATTGAGGCAATTGAAGTAAAGGCAAACGGTGTTTATTGCTCAAAGACTTAAAGAAGACCCTCCCTTCCGTCTGAAGGGGAATATCACACAGAAATCAACAGCAATTCTCCACACAGGATTTCCAAAGATGTACAAAATACAGGGCTCACAGGCCCCCTTTTTATATCATTATTACACACAATATCAAAGGGGGGTAAATCCGCCCTGTGTTCCTCTAAACCCACCATGCTTCCTGCAATAATCATGAAAAACAAACACTTTTTCCCCTGAAGTGCGCGCACACACACACACACACACACACACACACACGCACGCATGAGACAGTCTCGGGCCATTTCAAAGGAAGATTTGGCCATTTGACTCTCTTCAAAGAAAGCTTTGTTACACAATGGGTCTGACCACTAGCATAGGTCAGGATGGTTAACATATCACTTCCTATGTCAGGAGGTGAGAAGGTCTCATAACCATTCGACTTAAATGTTACAGCCTTCTAAACCAAAACAACTTATACATTCCTTATAAGTGCTTAGGCTATTACATATACTCTGCATCATGCACGAATACATTGCAGAGCAGCTGCAGTGCATTACAGCAATATAAATATATAGACTTTAATACAGTTTATTATAAACCATGTGCAGTGTGCTTTTACACTGTGTCCTCACTGGGACCGCAACTGTTTCAGCGCTGGTCGCAGTGGCACCCACTCTACTCCCCCAGTGCGGCCACACTCTACCTACACTCCCCCAGTGCGGCCACGCTCTACCCACACTCCCCCAGAGCAGTCACACTCTACCCACACTCCCCCAGTGCGGCCACGCTCTGCCTACACACCCCCAGTGCGGCCACGCTCTGCCTACACACCCCCAGTGCGGCCACGCTCTGCCTACACACCCCCAGTGCGGCCACGCTCTGCCTACACACCCCCAGTGCGGCCACGCTCTGCCTACACTCTCCCAGTGCGGCCACGCTCTACCCACACTCCCCCAGTGCGGCCACGTACCTACACTCCCCCAGTGCGGCCACGCTCTACCCACACTCCCCCAGTGCGGCCACGCTCTACCCACACTCCCCCAGTGCGGCCACGCTCTACCCACACTCCCCCAGTGCGGCCACGCTCTACCCACACTCCCCCAGTGCGGCCACGCTCTACCCACACTCCCCCAGTGCGGCCACGCTCTACCCACACTCCCCCAGTGCGGCCACGCTCTACCCACACTCCCCCAGTGCGGCCACGCTCTACCCACACTCCCCCAGTGCGGCCACGCTCTACCCACACTCCCCCAGTGCGGCCACGCTCTACCCACACACCCCCAGTGCGGCCACGCTCTGCCCACACACCCCCAGTGCGGCCACGCTCTGCCTACACTCCCCCAGTGCGGCCACGCTCTGCCCACACTCCCCCAGTGCGGCCACTCTCTACCCACACTCCCCCAGTGCGGCCACGCTCTACCCACACACCCCCAGTGCGGCCACGCTCTGCCTACACACCCCCAGTGCGGCCACGCTCTGCCTACACTCCCCCAGTGCGGCCACGCTCTGCCTACACTCCCCCAGTGCGGCCACGCTCTGCCTACACTCCCCCAGTGCGGCCACGCTCTACCCACACTCCCCCAGTGCGGCCACGCTCTACCCACACTCCCCCAGTGCGGCCACGCTCTACCCACACTCCCCCAGTGCGGCCACACTCTACGTACACTCCCCCAGTGCGGCCACACTCTACCCACACTCCCCCAGTGCAGCCACACTCTACCTACACTCCCCCAGTGCAGCCACACTCTACCCACACTCCCCCAAGTGCAGCCACACTCTACCTACACTCCCCCAGTGCAGTGGGTCCTGGCCGCGACATGTAAAACATTAAAAAACACACTTATTAACACTCAGCGTGTAGCGCAGAGTATACATTTAAAATGGGCACCTGGCGCCTTTTAGTCCATTTAAAAATGGCGGCACAGCACGGGGGTTAACCCCTTCAGTGCTGTGGCAGCCATTAACCCCGTGTGGCCTGCCCCCGGCCACACTTATATCTGGGGAAGAAAAGGAACAAGATGAGCTGTGTGATAGTGGAGGAGACTGGTCAGATCTCTGGGCTGGTAACACACAGTGACATGATGTGATGGGGAGAGCCAGAGTATAATAGGGGCTGATGGCTCCTGATGTATGAGATACACCAGAGAGTGTGGGGAGGAGACTGGTCAGATCTCTGGGCTGGTAACACACAGTGACATGATGTGAGGAGGAGAGCAGGAGTATAATAGGGGCTGATGGCTCCTGATGTATGAGATACACCAGAGAGTGTGGGGAGCAGACTGGTCAGATCTCTGGGCTGGTAACACACAGTGACATGATGTGAGGGGGAGAGCAGTAGTATAATAGGGGCTGATGGTTCCTGATGTATGAGATACACCAGAGAGTGTGGGGAGGAGACTGGTCAGATCTCTGGGCTGGTAACACACAGTGACATGATGTGAGGGGGAGAGCAGGAGTATAATATTGGCTGATGGCTCCTGATGTATGAGATACACCAGAGAGTGTGGGGAGGAGACTGGTCAGATCTCTGGGCTGGTAACACACAGTGACATGATGTGAGGAGGAGAGCAGGAGTATAATAGGGGCTGATGGCTCCTGATGTATGAGATACACCACAGAGTGTGGGGAGGAGACTGGTCAGATCTCAGGGCTGGTAGCACACAGTGACATGATGTGAGGGGGAGAGCAGGAGTATAATAGGGGCTGATGGCTCCTGATGTATGAGATGCACCACAGAGTGTGGGGAGGAGACTGGTCAGATGTCTGGGCTGGTAGCACACAGTGACATGATGTGAGGGGGAGAGCAGTAGTATAATAGGGGCTGGTGGCTCCTGATGTATGAGATACACCAGAGAGTGTAGGGAGGAGACTGGTCAGATCTCTGGGCTGGTAACACACAGTGACATGATGTGAGGAGGAGAGCAGGAGTATAATAGGGGCTGATGGCTCCTGATGTATGAGATACACCACAGAGTGTGGGGTGGAGACTGGTCAGATCTCTGGGCTAGTAGCACACAGTGACATGACGTGAGGGGGAGAGCAGGAGTATAATAGGGGCTAATGGCTCCTGATGTATGAGATACACCACAGAGTGTGGGGAGGAGACTGGTCAGATGTCTGGGCTGGTAGCATACAGTGACATGATGTGAGGGGGAGAGCAGTAGTATAATAGGGGCTGATGGCTCCTGATGTATGAGATACACCAGAGAGTGTGGGGAGGAGACTGGTCAGATCTCTGGGCTGGTAACACACAGTGACATGATGTGATGGGGGAGAGCAGGAGTATAATAGGGCTGATGGCTCCTGATGTATGAGATACACCAGAGAGTGTGGGGAGGAGACTGGTCAGATCTCTGGGCTGGTAACACACAGTGACATGATGTGAGAGGGAGAGCAGAAGTATAATAGGGGCTGATGGCTTCTGATGTATGAGATACACCAGAGAGTGTAGGGAGGAGATTGGTCAGATCTCTGGGCTGGTAACACACAGTGACATGATGTGAGGGGGAGAGCAGGAGTATAATGGGGCTGATGGCTCCTGATGTATGAGATACACCAGAGAGTGTAGGGAAGAGATTGGTCAGATCTCTGGGCTGGTAACACACAGTGACATGATGTGAGGAGGAGAGCAGGAGTATAATAGGGGCTGATGGCTCCTGATGTATGAGACACACCAGAGAGTGTGGGGAGGAGACTGGTCAGATCTCTGGGCTGGTAACACACAGTGACATGATGTGAGGGGGAGAGCAGTAGTATAATAGGGGCTGATGGCTCCTGATGTATGAGACACACCAGAGAGTGTGGGGAAGAGATTGGTCAGATCTCTGGGCTGGTAACACACAGTGACATGATGTGAGGAGAACAGAATTACAAATGTAATGTTTGAGACATCATATCTGTAACAAGTGTTTATTACTCACATGTGCTGATATCTGTAGGGATTTCCTCCTCCTTACACTGCTGAACACTCCTCACATACATCTCTTCTCCCTCTGTATCTTCTGCCTTTATATCAGTCACATACGTCTCCTCTTCTCCTTCTATATCTTCTGCCTTTATATCAGTCACATAGGTCTCTTCTTCTCCCTCTATATCTTCTCCCTCTATATCAGTCACATACGTCTCTTCTCTCTCAATTTTTTCAGTCACATACGTCTCTTCTTCTCCCTCTGTATATTCTGCCTTTGTGTAAGTCATGTCTTCATCCTAAACATTAAAAAACAATAATAATAACAATTAAATAATCTCAATTTTCTCTCAAAGAGAGTAAACAGTATAATATCAGTGTATAAAACACACAGCTTCTCTATAAATTATATAGTGACAGTCACTTTGTTATATTGGTGAGACCCTAAATCCAACCTGATGCTTCTGTGGGGTCCTGTGATTCTCTTCTGTACAATCCAGGAAATACAGAGGACGGGGACATCTCTCTGGGGTATTTCTGTTGCTGGGTCCATCTGTAGGAGACACACAGTGACTGAGTACATTGTATATATGTGATTATCAGGGGGTGTGTATATAGGGGGCCCCCATAACTGCTCTCCCCTGTACAATAAATTAGTCTCCTCTTACCCAGTGATGTGAGGGGCCGGTGATTCTCCATAATCACGTCCTTGTACAGACCCTTGTGTTCCTCTATATACTCCCCCTCCTGCATGGAGACATAGACAGTGACATCCTGACACCTTATAGGAACCTGACACACACATAATGATACAGTCATCACCCAGACACATCCCTGGTGTTACTGTATAATGTCCCATTCCCAGCAATCACCTCTCCAGTCATCACCCAGACACATCCCCTGGTGTTACTGTATAATGTCCCATTCCCAGCAATCACCTCTCCAGTCATCACCCAAACACAACCCCTAGTGTTACTGTATAATGTCCCATTCCCAGCAGTCACCCAGACACATCGCTGGTGTTACTGTATAATATCCCATTCCCAGCAGTCACCTCTCCAGTCATCACCCAGACACATCCCCTGGTGTTACTGTATAATGTCCCATTCCCAGCAGTCACCTCTCCAGTCATCACCCAGACACATCCCCTGGTGTTATTGTATCATGTCCCCTTCCCACCAGTCACCTCCCCAGTCATCACCCAGACACATCCCCTGGTGTTACTGTATAATGTCCCATTCCCAGCAGTCACCTCTCCAGTCATCACCCAGACACATCCCCTGGTGTTACTGTATAATGTCCCATTCCCAGCAGTCACCTCCCCAGTCATCACCCAGACACATCCCCTGGTGTTACTGTATAATGTCCCATTCCCAGCAGTCACCTCCCCAGTCATCACCCAGACACATCCCCTGGTGTTACTGTATAATTTCCCATTCCCAGCAGTCACCTCTCCAGTCATCACCCAGACACATCCCCCAATGTTACTGTATAATGTCCCATTCCCAGCAGTCACCTCTCCAGTCATCACCCAGACACATCCCCTGGTGTTACTGTATAATGTCCCATTCCCAGCAGTCACCTCTCCAGTCATCACCCAGACACATCCCCTGGTGTTACTGTATAATGTCCCATTCCCAGCAGTCACATCTCCAGTCCTCACCCAGACACCACCCCTGGTGTTACTGTATAATGTCCCATTCCCAGCAGTCACCTCCCCAGTCATCACCCAGACACATCCCCTGGTGTTACTGTATAATGTCCCATTCCCAGCAGTCACCTCTCCAGTCATCACCCAGACACATCCCCCGGTGTTACTGTATAATGTCCCATTCCCAGCAGTCACCTCTCCAGTCATCACCCAGACACATCCCCTGGTGTTACTGTATAATGTCCCATTCCCAGCAGTCACCTCTCCAGTCATCACCCAGACACATCCCCTGGTGTTACTGTATAATGTCCCATTCCCAGCAGTCACATCTCCAGTCCCCACATCTCCAGTCCTCACCCAGACACCACCCCTGGTGTTACTGTATAATGTCCCATTCCCAGCAGTCACCTCTCCAGTCATCACCCAGACACATCCCCTGGTGTTACTGTATAATGTCCCATTCCCAGCAGTCACCTCTCCTGTAATCACCCAGACACATCCCCCGGTGTTACTGTATAATGTCCCATTCCCAGCAGTCACCTCTCCAGTCATCACCCAGACACATCCCCTGGTGTTACTGTATAATGTCCCATTCCAAGCAGTCACCTCTCCAGTCATCACCCAGACACATCCCCTGGTGTTACTGTATAATGTCCCATTCCCAGCAGTCACCTCTCCAGTCATCACCCAGACACATCCCCCGGTGTTACTGTATAATGTCCCATTCCCAGCAGTCACCTCTCCAGTCATCACCCAGACACATCCCCTGGTGTTACTGTATAATGTCTCATTCCCAGCAGTCACCTCTCCAGTCATCACCCAGACACATCCCCTGGTGTTACTGTATAATGTCCCATTCCCAGCAGTCACATCTCCAGTCCCCACATCTCCAGTCCTCACCCAGACACCACCCCTGGTGTTACTGTATAATGTCCCATTCCCAGCAGTCACCTCTCCAGTCATCACCCAGACACATCCCCTGGTGTTACTGTATAATGTCCCATTCCAAGCAGTCACCTCTCCAGTCATCACCCAGACACATCCCCTGGTGTTACTGTATAATGTCCCATTCCCAGCAGTCACCTCTCCAGTCATCACCCAAACACAACCCCTGGTGTTACTGTATAATGTCCCATTCCCAGCAGTCACCCAGACACATCGCTGGTGTTACTGTATAATATCCCATTCCCAGCAGTCACCTCTCCAGTCATCACCCAGACACATCCCCTGGTGTTACTGTATAATGTCCCATTCCCAGCAGTCACCTCTCCAGTCATCACCCAGACACATCCCCTGGTGTTATTGTATCATGTCCCCTTCCCACCAGTCACCTCCCCAGTCATCACCCAGACACATCCCCTGGTGTTACTGTATAATGTCCCATTCCCAGCAGTCACCTCTCCAGTCATCACCCAGACACATCCCCTGGTGTTACTGTATAATGTCCCATTCCCAGCAGTCACCTCCCCAGTCATCACCCAGACACATCCCCTGGTGTTACTGTATAATTTCCCATTCCCAGCAGTCACCTCTCCAGTCATCACCCAGACACATCCCCCAATGTTACTGTATAATGTCCCATTCCCAGCAGTCACCTCTCCAGTCATCACCCAGACACATCCCCTGGTGTTACTGTATAATGTCCCATTCCCAGCAGTCACCTCTCCAGTCATCACCCAGACACATCCCCTGGTGTTACTGTATAATGTCCCATTCCCAGCAGTCACATCTCCAGTCCTCACCCAGACACCACCCCTGGTGTTACTGTATAATGTCCCATTCCCAGCAGTCAACTCCCCAGTCATCACCCAGACACATCACCTGGTTTTACTGTATAATGTCCCATTCCCAGCAGTCACCTCTCCAGTCTTCACCCAGACACTTCCCCCGGTGTTACTGTATAATGTCCCATTCCCAGCAGTCACCTCTCCAGTCATCACCCAGACACATCCCCTGGTGTTACTGTATAATGTCCCATTCCCAGCAGTCACCTCTCCAGTCATCACCCAGACACATCCCCCGGTGTTACTGTATAATGTCCCATTCCCAGCAGTCACCTCTCCAGTCATCACCCAGACACATCCCCTGGTGTTACTGTATAATGTCCCATTCCCAGCAGTCACCTCTCCAGTCATCACCCAGACACATCCCCTGGTGTTACTGTATAATGTCCCATTCCCAGCAGTCACATCTCCAGTCCCCACATCTCCAGTCCTCACCCAGACACCACCCCTGGTGTTACTGTATAATGTCCCATTCCCAGCAGTCACCTCTCCAGTCATCACCCAGACACATCCCCTGGTGTTACTGTATAATGTCCCATTCCCAGCAGTCACCTCTCCTGTAATCACCCAGACACATCCCCCGGTGTTACTGTATAATGTCCCATTCCCAGCAGTCACCTCTCCAGTCATCACCCAGACACATCCCCTGGTGTTACTGTATAATGTCCCATTCCAAGCAGTCACCTCTCCAGTCATCACCCAGACACATCCCCTGGTGTTACTGTATAATGTCCCATTCCCAGCAGTCACCTCTCCAGTCATCACCCAGACACATCCCCCGGTGTTACTGTATAATGTCCCATTCCCAGCAGTCACCCCTCCAGTCATCACCCAGAAACATCCCCTGGTGTTACTGTATAATGTCCCATTCCCAGCAGTTACCTCTCCAGTCATCACCCAGACACATCCCCTGGTGTTACTGTATAATGTCCCATTCCAAGCAGTCACCTCTCCAGTCATCACCCAGACACATCCCCTGGTGTTACTGTATAATGTCCTATTCCCAGCAGTCACCTCTCCAGTTCACCCGGACACATCCCCCGATGTTACTGTATAATGTCCCATTCCCAGCAGTCACCTCTCCAGTCATCACCCAGACACATCCCCCGGTGTTACTGTATAATGTCCCATTCCCAGCAGTCACCTCTCCAGTCATCACCCAGACACATCCCCTGGTGTTACTGTATAATGTCCCATTCCCAGCAGTCACATCTCCAGTCCCCACATCTCCAGTCCTCACCCAGACACCACCCCTGGTGTTACTGTATAATGTCCCATTCCCAGCAGTCACCTCTCCAGTCATCACCCAGACACATCCCCTGGTGTTACTGTATAATGTCCCATTCCCAGCAGTCACCTCTCCTGTCAGCAGCTGAATGATCTTGTTGGTGAGTTCCAGGATTTTCTGGTCATTGTCTCTCTCATTTATCAGTGAGTCTGGTGGAGGCACCGTGATGGGACTCTGGGTAATGCTCAGTCCTCCTGACACACGGGGACACCTGCTGCGTGTCTCATACTCACTAGATGTCTTCTTCACTACAGTGTAATCCTATGTATTGGGGGAAACACCAAATATCACAGCATACACTCCCAGATCCACTCAAGTCCCCAGTCACGTCCCTGTATTATTACTATAGATATAAGTGATGTCACTGTGACTCCCCCAGATCCCCTCACCTCCCCAGTCATGTCCCTGTATTATTACTATAGATATAAGTGATGTCACTGTGACACCCCCAGATCCCCTCACCTCCCCAGTCATGTCCCTGTATTATTACTAGATATAAGTGATGTCACTGTGACACCCCCAGATCCCCTCACCTCCCCGGTCATGTCCCTGTATTATTACTATAGATATAAGTGATGTCACTGTGACACCCCCAGATCCCCCTCACCTCCCCAGTCATGTCCCTGTATTATTACTATAGATATAAGTGATGTCACTGTGACACTCCCAGATCCCCCTCACCTCCCCAGTCATGTCCCTGTATTATTACTATAGATATAAGTGATGTCACTGTGACACTCCCAGATCCCCTCACCTCCCCAGTCAGGTCCCTGTATTATTACTATAGATATAAGTGATGTCACTGTGACACTCCCAGATCCCCTCACCTCCCCAGTCATGTCCCTGTATTATTACTATAGATATAAGTGATGTCACTGTGACACTCCCAGATCCTCTCACCTCCCCCAGTCATGTCCCTGTATTATTACTATAGATATAAGTGATGTCACTGTGACACTCCCAGATCCCCTCACCTCCCCAGTCAGGTCCCTGTATTATTACTATAGATATAAGTGATGTCACTGTGACACTCCCAGATCCCCTCACCTCCCCAGTCAGGTCCCTGTATTATTACTATAGATATAAGTGATGTCACTGTGACACTCCCAGATCCCCTCACCTCCCCGGTCATGTCCCTGTATTATTACTATAGATATAAGTGATGTCACTGTGACACTCCCAGATCCCCTCACCTCCCCGGTCATGTCCCTGTATTATTACTATAGATATAAGTGATGTCACTGTGACACCCCCAGATCCCCTCACCTCCCCGGTCATGTCCCTGTATTATTACTATAGATATAAGTGATGTCACTGTGACACCCCCAGATCCCCTCACCTCCCCAGTCATGTCCCTGTATTATTACTATAGATATAAGTGATGTCACTGTGACACTCCCAGATCCCCTCACCTCCCCAGTCATGTCCCTGTATTATTACTATAGATATAAGTGATGTCACTGTGACACTCCCAGATCCCCTGACCTCCCCAGTCATGTCCCTGTATTATTACTATAGGTATCAGTGATGTCACTGTGACAATCCCAGATCCTCTCACCTCCCCAGTCACGTCCCTGTATTATTACTATAGATATAAGTGATGTCACTGTGACACTCCCAGATCCCCTCACCTCCCCAGTTACGTCCCTGTATTATTACTATAGATATAAGTGATGTCAATGTGACTCCCCCAGATCCCCTCACATCCCCAGTCATGTCCCTGTATTATTACTATAGATATAAGTGATGTCACTGTGACACTCCCAGATCCCCTCACCTCCCCAGTCATGTCCCTGTATTATTACTATATATATATATAAGTGATGTCACTGTGACACTCCCAGATCCCCTCACCTCCCCAGTCATGTCCCTGTATTATTACTATAGGTATAAGTGATGTCACTGTGACACTCCCAGATCCCCTCACCTCCCCAGTCATGTCCCTGTATTATTACTATAGATATAAGTGATGTCACTGTGACACTCCCAGATCCCCTCACCTCCCCAGTCATGTCCCTGTATTATTACTATAGATATAAGTGATGTCACTGTGACACTCCCAGATCCCCTCACCTCCCCAGTCATGTCCCTGTATTATTACTATAGATATAAGTGATGTCACTGTGACACTCCCAGATCCCCTCACCTCCCCAGTCATGTCCCTGTATTATTACTATAGATATAAGTGATGTCACTGTGACACTCCCAGATCCCCTCACCTCCCCAGTCATGTCCCTGTATTATTACTATAGATATAAGTGATGTCACTGTGACACTCCCAGATCCCCTCACCTCCCCAGTCATGTCCCTGTATTATTACTATAGATATAAGTGATGTCACTGTGACACCCCCAGATCCCCTCACCTCCCCAGTCATGTCCCTGTATTATTACTATAGATATAAGTGATGTCACTGTGACACTCCCAGATCCTCTCACCTCCCCAGTCATGTCCCTGTATTATTACTATAGATATAAGTGATGTCACTGTGACACCCCCAGATCCCCTCACCTCCCCGGTCATGTCCCTGTATTATTACTATAGATATAAGTGATGTCACTGTGACACCCCCAGATCCCCTCACCTCCCCGGTCATGTCCCTGTATTATTACTATAGATATAAGTGATGTCACTGTGACACCCCCAGATCCCCTCACCTCCCCGGTCATGTCCCTGTATTATTACTATAGATATATAAGTGATGTCACTGTGACACTCCCAGATCCCCTCACCTCCCCGGTCATGTCCCTGTATTATTACTATAGATATAAGTGATGTCACTGTGACACTCCCAGATCCCCTCACCTCCCCGGTCATGTCCCTGTATTATTACTATAGATATAAGTGATGTCACTGTGACACCCCCAGATCCCCTCACCTCCCCGGTCATGTCCCTGTATTATTACTATAGATATAAGTGATGTCACTGTGACACTCCCAGATCCCCTCACCTCCCCCGTCATGTCCCTGTATTATTACTATAGATATAAGTGATGTCACTGTGACACTCCCAGGTCCCCTCACCTCCCCAGTCATGTCCCTGTATTATTACTATAGATATAAGTGATGTCACTGTGACACTCCCAGATCCCCTCACCTCCCCAGTCATGTCCCTGTATTATTACTATAGATATAAGTGATGTCACTGTGACACTCCCAGATCCCCTCACCTCCCCAGTCATGTCCCTGTATTATTACTATAGATATAAGTGATGTCACTGTGACTCCCCCAGATCCTCTCACCTCCCCAGTCATGTCCCTGTATTATTACTATAGATATAAGTGATGTCACTGTGACACCCCCAGATCCCCTCACCTCCCCAGTCATGTCCCTGTATTATTACTATAGATATAAGTGATGTCACTGTGACACTCCCAGATCCCCTCACCTCCCCAGTCATGTCACTGTATTATTACTATAGATATAAGTGATGTCACTGTGACACCCCCAGATCCCCTCACCTCCCCAGTCATGTCCCTGTATTATTACTATAGATATAAGTGATGTCACTGTGACACTCCCAGATCCCCTCACCTCCCCAGTCATCTCCCTGTAATATTACTATAGATATAAGTGATGTCACTGTGACGCCCCCAGATCCCCTCACCTCCCCAGTCATGTCCCTGTATTATTACTATAGATATAAGTGATGTCACTGTGACACTCCCAGATCCCCTCACCTCCCCAGTCATCTCCCTGTAATATTACTATAGATATAAGTGATGTCACTGTGACGCCCCCAGATCCCCCTCACCTCCCCAGTCATGTCACTGTATTATTACTATAGATATAAGTGATGTCACTGTGACGCCCCCAGATCCCCCTCACCTCCCCAGTCATGTCACTGTATTATTACTATAGATATAAGTGATGTCACTGTGACACTCCCAGATCCCCTCACCTCCCCAGTCATGTCCCTGTATTATTACTATAGATATAAGTGATGTCACTGTGACACTCCCAGATCCCCTCACCTCCCCAGTCATGTCCTTGTATTATTACTATAGATATAAGTGATGTCACTGTGACACTCCCAGATCCCCTCACCTCCCCAGTCATGTCCCTGTATTATTACTATAGATATAAGTGATGTCACTGTGACACTCCCAGATCCCCTCACCTCCCCAGTCATGTCCCTGTATTATTACTATAGATATAAGTGATGTCACTGTGACACTCCCAGATCCCCTCACCTCCCCAGTCATGTCCCTGTATTATTACTATAGATATAAGTGATGTCACTGTGACACGCCCAGATCCCCTCACCTCCCCAGTCATGTCCCTGTAGTATTACTATAGATATAAGTGATGTCACTGTGACATTCCCAGATCCTCTCACCTCCCCAGTCATGTCCCTGTATTATTGCTATAGATATAAGTGATGTCACTGTGACACTCCCAGATCCTCTCACCTCCCCAGTCATGTCCCTGTATTATTGCTATAGATATAAGTGATGTCACTGTGACACCCCCAGATTCCCTCACCTCCCCAGTCATGTCCCAGTATTATTACTATAGATATAAGTGATGTCACTGTGACACTCCCAGATCCCCTCACCTCCCCAGTCATGTCCCTGTATTATTACTATAGATATAAGTGATGTCACTGTGACACTCCCAGATCCCCTCACCTCCCCAGTCATGTCCCTGTATTATTACTATAGATATAAGTGATGTCACTGTGACACCCCCAGATCCCCTCACCTCCCCAGTCATGTCCCTGTATTATTACTATAGATATAAGTGATGTCACTGTGACACCCCCAGATCCCCTCACCTCCCCAGTCATGTCCCAGTATTATTACTATAGATATAAGTGATGTCACCGTGACACCCCCAGACCCTCTCACCTCCCCAGTCATGTCCCTGTATTATTACTATAGATATAAGTGATGTCACTGTGACACTCCCAGATCCCCTCACCTCCCCAGTCATGTCCCTGTATTATTACTATAGATATAAGTGATGTCACTGTGACACTCCCAGATCCCCTCACCTCCCCAGTCATGTCCCTGTATTATTACTATAGATATAAGTGACGTCACTGTGACACTCCCAGATCCCCTCACCTCCCCAGTCATGTCCCTGTATTATTACTATAGATATAAGTGATGTCACTGTGACACTCCCAGATCCTCTCACCTCCCCAGTCATGTCCCTGTATTATTACTATAGATATAAGTGATGTCACTGTGACACTCCCAGATCCTCTCACCTCCCCAGTCATGTCCTTGTATTATTACTATAGATATAAGTGATGTCACTGTTACATCCCCAGACCCTCTCACCTCCCCAGTCAGTAGGTAGATGATCTCCAGGGTGAGATGTAAGATCCTCTCAGTCCTGTGACTCCCGACCTTGTCCATCCTCAGTGAATCAGTGAGAATAGAGAACGTTTGATGTGTTGGCTCCTCACAGCCGGATTGTCTAGGAATAAATATGAGTGGCTATAAAATAACGAGACTGTACTTAAATAAACCATAGTGCGCAAGTTAAAAGAGAGTGTAGGAACAATGATGTTGGACTGTTCCAAAACAATTTTGCAAGTGTCACCCCTCTCGCACAGTTTGCTATCACGCAGCGTTTGAAGAAGTTGTGTTTTCTCCGTGCATCATAAAAATACTTAGTTGAAAAGTAGAGCAACGTGTTAACTTAAAATTTTAGTTAGTATCCGAAGAGCAGCACAAATGGAAAACATTGACAAAGAAACGGTCAGGCAAGTTTTTCATCAAGATCTTAAAATGACAAAAGTTTGTGCTCATATCGTTCCCAGGCCTCTCACTGCCGAGCAGAAAGACAACCGAAAGCTAATTTGTGCAGAAATTTGCATATTTTAGACAAAGTTATGACCATGATGAGACATAAATCTTCCAGTACGGTCCTGAGATAAAACACCGGTCTATGCACTGGAAACCACCACCATCACCGAGAATGGAGAAAGCCAATCCAAATTCAAATCTTTGATAACAAGGGTCCACCAGACGCCCAACAGTGATTCAACATTACTACAAAAAATGTTCTAGTTACTTTTCGGGAGAGAATCAGAAGAAAGAGGTTAGAGTTGTGGAAAATGGTTTAATCCTCCATAAGGACAACGGAGCAGCCTACACAGCTCTCTGTGACACAGTTACTGGCTGACAAACAGATTACAGAGCGAGAACACAATAGCATGTCAGTGTGTGTTACTAACCCAGATAATAATAACAGGACACCACAGGCTGCTCCCCCTGTATAATAATAATAATAATAATAACAGGACACCACAGGCTGCTCCCCCTGTATAATAATAATAACATGATACCACAGACAGCTCCCCCTGTATAATAATAATAACAGGACACCACAGGCTGCTCCCTCTGTATAATAATAATAAAAGGACACCACAGGCTGCTCCCCTGTATAATAATAACAGGACACCACAGGCTGCTCTCCCTGTATAATAATAATAATAATAATAATAATAATAATAATAACAACAACAGGACACCAGAGGCTGCTGCCCCTGTATAATAATAATAATAATAGGACACCACAGGCTGCTCCCCCTGTATAATAATAATAATAATAATAGGACACCACAGGCTGCTCCCCCTGTATAATAATAATAATAATAATAATAGGACACCACAGGCTGCTCCCCCTGTATAATAATAATAATAATAATAATAATAATAATAGGACACTACAGGCTGCTCCCCCTATATAATAATAATAATAATAATAATAAACAGGACACCACAGCCTGCTCCCCCTGTACAATAATATTAACAGGACACCACAGGCTGCTCACCCTGTATAATAATAATAACAGAACACGACAGGCTGCTCACCCTGTATAATAATAATAATAATAATAACAACAACAGGACACCAGAGGCTGCTGCCCCTGTATAATAATAATAATAATAGGACACCACAGGCTGCTCCCCATGTATAATAATAATAATAATAATAGGACACCACAGGCTGCTCCCCATGTATAATAATAATAATAATAATAATAGGACACTACAGGCTGCTCCCCCTATATAATAATAATAATAATAATAATAAACAGGACACCACAGCCTGCTCCCCCTGTACAATAATATTAACAGGACACCACAGGCTGCTCACCCTGTATAATAATAATAACAGAACACGACAGGCTGCTCACCCTGTATAATAATAATAATAACAACAACAGGACACCAGAGGTTGCTGCCCCTGTATAATAATAATAATAATAGGACACCACAGGCTGCTCCCCATGTATAATAATAATAATAATAATAATAGGACACCACAGGCTGCTCCCCCTGTATAATAATAATAATAATAATAATAATAATAATAATAGGACACCACAGGCTGCTCCCCCTGTATAATAATAATAATAATAATAACAACAGGACACCACAGGCTGCTCCCCTGTATAACAATAATAATATTAACAACAGGACAACACAGGCTGCTCCCCCTGTATAATAATAATAATAACAGGACATCACAGGCTGCTCACTCTGTATAATAATAATAATAATAATAACAGGACACCACAGGCTGCTCCCTCTGTATAATAATAACAGGACACCATAGGCTTCTCCCCTGTATAATAATAATAACAGGAAGCCACAGGCTGCTCACCCTGTATAATAATAATAATAATAACAACAGGACACCACAGGCTGCTCCCACTGTATAATAATAATAACAACAGGACACCACAGGCTGCTCCCTCTGTATAATAATAATAATAACAGGAAACCACAAGCTGCTCCCCCTGTATAATAATAATAATAATAATAGGACACCACAGGCTGCTTCCCCTGTATAATAATAATAACAGGAAGCCAAAGGCTACTCTCCCCGTGTATAATAATAATAATAATAACAGGACAACACAGGCTGCTCCCTCTGTATAATAATAATAATAACAGGACACCACAGGCTGCTCCCTCTGTATAATAATAATAATAATAATAATAATAATAGGACACCACAGGCTGCTTCCCCTGTATAATAATAATAACAGGAAGCCAAAGGCTACTCTCCCCGTGTATAATAATAATAATAATAAAAGGAAGCCACAAGCTGCTCTCCCTGTATAATAATAATAATAACAGGACACCACAGGCTGCTCCCTCTGTATAATAATAATAATAATAATAGGACACCACAGGCTGCTTCCCCTGTATAATAATAATAATAATAATAATAACAACAACAACAGGACACCACAGGCTGCTTCCCCTGTATAATAATAATAATAATAATAATAATAATAACTGGACACCACAGGCTGCTCCCCCTGTATAATAATAATAACAGGACACCAGAGGCTGCTCCCCCTGTATTATAATAATAATAATAATAATAATAATAATAGGACACCACAGGCTGCTCCCCCTGTATAATATTATTATTATTATTATTATACAGGGGAGCAGCCTGTGGTGTCCTGTTGTTATTATTATAATACAGGGGAGCAGCCTGTGGTGTCCTGTTATTAATATTATACAGGGGGAGCAGCCTGTGGTGTCCTATTATTATTATTATTATTATTATACAGGGGGAGCAGCCTCTGGTGTCCTGTTATTATTATACAGGGGGAGCAGCCTGTGGTGTCCTGTTAATATTATTGTACAGGGGGAGCAGCCTGTGGTGTCCTGTTATTATTATTATTATATAGGGGGAGCAGCCTGTAGTGTCCTATTATTATTATTATACAGGGGGAGTAGCCTGTGGTGTCCTGTTGTTATTATTATTATTATTATTATTATTATTATTAACAGGACACCACAGGCTGCTCCCTGTGTATAACAATAATAACAATAACAGGACAACACAGGCTGCTCCCTCTGTATAATAATAATAATAACAGGACAACACAGGCTGCTCCCTCTGTATAATAATAATAATAACAGGACACCACAGGCTGCTCCCCCTGTATAACAGGACACCACAGGCTGCTCCCCCTGTATAACAAGACACCACAGGCTACTCCCCTTGTATAACAGGACACCACAGGCTGCTCCCCCTGTATAACAGAACACCAGAGGATGCTCCCCCTGTATAACAGGACACAACAGGCTGCTCCCCCTGTATAACAGGACACCACAGGCTGCTCCTCCTGTATAACAGGACACCACAGGCTGCTCCCCCTGTATAACAGGACACCACAGGCTGCTCCTCCTGTATAACAGGACACCACAGGCTGCTCCCCCTGTATAACAGGACACCACAGGCTGCTCCCCCTGTATAACAGGACACCACAGGCTGCTCCCCCTGTATAACAAGACACCACAGGCTACTCCCCTTGTATAACAGGACACCACAGGCTGCTCCCCCTGTATAACAGAACACCAGAGGATGCTCCCCCTGTATAACAGGACACCACAGGCTGCTCCCCCTGTATAACAGGACACCACAGGCTGCTCCTCCTGTATAACAGGACACCACAGGCTGCTCCCCCTGTATAACAGGACACCACAGGCTGCTCCTCCTGTATAACAGGACACCACAGGCTGCTCCCCCTGTATAACAGGACACCACAGGCTGCTCCCCCTGTATAACAGGACACCACAGGCTGCTCCCCCTGTATAACAAGACACCACAGGCTACTCCCCTTGTATAACAGGACACCACAGGCTGCTCCCCCTGTATAACAGAACACCACAGGCTGCTCCCCCTGTATAACAGGACACCACAGGCTGCTCCTCCTGCAGAACATACCATCTCCCGGTGACCTCTCCTCTCCGGTATCCGCACAATGAATTAGAAGCTGATAGATTCGTTTTCCGGTGTTTGGAACGCACAGGCCGGAAGTGCTGTGTGGGAGGAGACAGGAGCTCTGGTCGGTGGAACGCACAAGCCGGAAGTGCTATGTGGGAGGAGACAGGAGCTCTGGTCGGTGGAACGCACAGGCCGGAAGTGCTATGTGGGAGGAGACAGAAGCTCTGGTCGGTGGAACGCACAGGCCGGAAGTGCTGTGTGGGAGGAGACAGGAGCTCTGGTCGGTGGAACGCACAGGCCGGAAGTGCTATGTGGGAGGAGACAGGAGCTCTGGTCGGTGGAACGCACAGGCCGGAAGTGCTATGTGGGAGGAGACAGAAGCTCTGGTCGGTGGAACGCACAGGCCGGAAGTGCTATGTGGGAGTAGACAGGAGCTCTGGTCGGTGGACAGCACAGGCCGGAAGTGCTCTGTGGGAGGAGACAGGAGCCCTGGTCGGTGGAACGCACAGGCCGGAAGTGCTGTGTGTTACATTCCCCGGGCGCTGGGTGGTGATGACCTCACTGTCCTCTCGCGGATTTACACATTACCGTCGGGGGAGGAGACCTGGCTGTAGGGGGAGATCGTCTGTGACTTGTAGTTCCTCATCCTGATATATATGTGTAAGTATACTATGGGGGTATATATATATATATAGGTATAGGGGCGGCCATGGCCTGTGTGTATATATATATAGGTATAGGGGCGGCCATGGCCTGTGTGTGTATATATATATATATATAGGTATAGGGGCGGCCATGGCCTGTGTGTATATATATATATATATATAGGTATAGGGGCAGCCATGGCCTGTGTGTATATATATATATATATATATATATATAGGTATAGGGGCGGCCATGGCCTGTGTGTGTATATATATATATAGGTATAGGGGCGGCCATGGCCTGTGTGTATATATATATATAGGTATAGGGGCGGCCATGGCCTGTGTGTGTATATATATATATATAGGTATAGGGGCGGCCATGGCCTGTGTGTATATATATATATATAGGTATAGGGGCGGCCATGGCCTGTGTGTGTATATATATATATATAGGTATAGGGGCGGCCATGGCCTGTGTGTGTATATATATATATATAGGTATAGGGGCGGCCATGGCCTGTGTGTGTATATATATATAGGTATAGGGGCAGCCATGGCCTGTGTGTATATATATATAGGTATAGGGGCGGCCATGGCCTGTGTGTATATATATATATATATATAGGTATAGGGGCAGCCATGGCCTGTGTGTATATATATATATATATAGGTATAGGGGCAGCCATGGCCTGTGTGTATATATATATATATATAGGTATAGGGGCAGCCATGGCCTGTGTGTATATATATATAGGTATAGGGGCGGCCATGGCCTGTGT
>JAUIMM010002209.1:132500-167500 GCA_031769625.1 Taudactylus pleione
TAATTGAGGGGTGCATAAGAGGATGAGGGGATATGTGTGGGAGGCAGGGGTGTCTTAAGAGAGGAGGGGGCCCGTGTGCCTTCCCCCTCTGGGGCCCACTCCTCGCTCCCTGCGCAAAATAAAATGTGTGAGAGCTGCTGTGAGTGTGACCCTGTGTATGTGTGAGAGCTGCTGTGAGTGTGACCCTGTGTATGTGTGAGAGCTGCTGTGAGTGTGACCCTGTGTATGTGTCAGAGCTGCTGTGAGTGACCCTGTGTATGTGTGAGAGTTGCTGTGAGTGTGACCCTGTGTATGTGATAGCTGCTGTGAGTGTGACCCTGTGTATGTGTGAGAGCTGCTGTGAGTGTGACCCTGTGTATGTGTATAAGCTGCTGTGAGTGTGACCCTGTGTATGTGAGAGCTGCTGTGAGTGTGACCCTGTGTATGTGTATAAGCTGCTGTGAGTGTGACCCTGTGTATGTGAGAGCTGCAGTGAGTGTGACCCTGTGTATGTGTGAGAGCTGCTGTGAGTGTGACCCTGTGTATGTGTATAAGCTGCTGTGAGTGTGACCCTGTGTATGTGTGATAGCTGCTGTGAGTGTGACCCTGTGTATGTGAGAGCTGCTGTGAGTGTCACCCTGTGTATGTGTGATAGCTGCTGTGAGTGTGACCCTGTGTATGTGTGATAGCTGCTGTGACTGTGACCCTGTGTATGTGTGAGAGCTCCTGTGAGTGTGACCCTGTGTATGAGTGAGAGCTGCTGTGAGTGTGACCCTGTGTATGTGTGAGAGCTCCTGTGAGTGTGACCCTGTGTATGTGTGAGAGATGCTGTGAGTGTGACCCTGTGTATGTGTGAGAGATGCTGTGAGTGTGACCCTGTGTATGTGTGAGAGCTGCTGTGAGTGTGACCCTGTGTATGTGTGAGAGCTGCTGTGAGTGTGACCCTGTGTATGTGTGAGAGCTGCTGTGAGTGTGACCCTGTGTATGTGTGAGAGATGCTGTGAGTGTGACCCTGTGTATGTGTGAGAGCTGCTGTGAGTGTGACTCTGTGTATGTGTGAGAGATGCTGTGAGTGTGACCCTGTGTATGTGTGAGAGCTGCTGTGAGTGTGACCCTGTGTATGTGTCAGAGCTGCTGTGAGTGTGACCCTGTGTATGTGTGATAGCTGCTGTGAGTGTGACCCTGTGTATGTGTGAGAGCTGCTGTGAGTGTGACCCTGTGTATGTGAGAGCTGCTGTGAGTGTGACCCTGTGTATGTGTGAGAGCTGCTGTGAGTGTGACCCTGTGTATGTGTATAAGCTGCTGTGAGTGTGACCCTGTGTATGTGAGAGCTGCTGTGAGTGTGACCCTGTGTATGTGTATAAGCTGCTGTGAGTGTGACCCTGTGTATGTGAGAGCTGCAGTGAGTGTGACCCTGTGTATGTGTGAGAGCTGCTGTGAGTGTGACCCTGTGTATGTGTATAAGCTGCTGTGAGTGTGACCCTGTGTATGTGTGATAGCTGCTGTGAGTGTGACCCTGTGTATGTGAGAGCTGCTGTGAGTGTCACCCTGTGTATGTGTGATAGCTGCTGTGAGTGTGACCCTGTGTATGTGTGATAGCTGCTGTGACTGTGACCCTGTGTATGTGTGAGAGCTCCTGTGAGTGTGACCCTGTGTATGAGTGAGAGCTGCTGTGAGTGTGACCCTGTGTATGTGTGAGAGCTCCTGTGAGTGTGACCCTGTGTATGTGTGAGAGCTCCTGTGAGTGTGACCCTGTGTATGTGTGAGAGATGCTGTGAGTGTGACCCTGTGTATGTGTGAGAGATGCTGTGAGTGTGACCCTGTGTATGTGTGAGCTGCTGTGAGTGTGACCCTGTGTATGTGTGAGAGCTGCTGTGAGTGTGACCCTGTGTATGTGTGAGAGCTGCTGTGAGTGTGACCCTGTGTATGTGTGAGAGCTGCTGTGAGTGTGACCCTGTGTATGTGTGAGAGATGCTGTGAGTGTGACCCAGTGTATGTGTGAGAGCTGCTGTGAGTGTGACCCTGTGTATGTGTGAGAGCTGCTGTGAGTGTGACCCTGTGTATGTGTGAGCTGCTGTGAGTGTGACCCTGTGTATGTGTGAGAGCTGCAGTGAGTGTGACCCTGTGTATGTGAGAGCTGCTGTGAGTGTGAGAGCTGCTGTGAGTGTGACCCTGTGTATGTGAGAGCTGCAGTGAGTGTGACCCTGTGTATGTGAGAGCTGCTGTGAGTGTGACCCTGTGTATGTGTGAGAGATGCTGTTAGTGTGACCCTGTGTATGTGTGAGAGCTCCTGTGAGTGTGACCCTGTGTATGTGATAGCTGCTGTGAGTGTGACCCTGTGTATGTGAGAGCTACTGTGAGTGTGACCCTGTGTATGTGTGATAGGTGCTGTGAGTGTGACCCTGTGTATGTGAGAGCTGCTGTGAATGAGACCCTGTGTGTGTGAGGGCTGCTGTGAGTGTGACCCTGTGTATGTGAGAGCTGCTGTGAGTGTGACCCTGTGTATGTGAGAGCTGCTGAGTGTGACCCTGTGTATGTGTGATAGCTGCTGTGAGTGTGACCCTGTGTATGTGTGAGAGCTCCTGTGAGTGTGACCCTGTGTATGAGTGAGAGCTGCTGTGAGTGTGACCCTGTGTATGTGTGAGAGCTCCTGTGAGTGTGACCCTGTGTATGTGTGAGAGATGCTGTGAGTGTGACCCTGTGTATGTGTGAGAGATGCTGTGAGTGTGACCCTGTGTATGTGTGAGCTGCTGTGAGTGTGACCCTGTGTATGTGTGAGAGCTGCTGTGAGTGTGAGAGCTGCTGTGAGTGTGACCCTGTGTATGTGTGAGAGCTGCTGTGAGCGTGACCCTGTGTATGTGTGAGAGCTGATGTGAGCGTGACCCTGTGTATGTGTGATAGCTGATGTGAGTGTGACCCTGTGTATGTGAGAGCTGCTGTGAGTGTCACCCTGTGTATGTGTGAGAGCTGCTGTGAGTGTGACCCTGTGTATGTGAGAGCTGCTGTGAGTGTGACCCTGTGTATGTGAGAGCTGCTGTGAGTGTGACCCTGTGTATGTGTGAGAGCTGCTGTGAGTGTGACCCTGTGTATGTGTGAGAGCTGCTGTGAGTGTGACCCTGTGTATGTGTGATAGCTGCTGTGAGTGTGACCCTGTGTATGTGAGAGCTGCTGTGAGTGTCACCCTGTGTATGTGTGAGAGCTGCTGTGAGTGTGACCCTGTGTATGTGAGAGCTGCTGTGAGTGTGACCCTGTGTATGTGAGAGCTGCTGTGAGTGTGACCCTGTGTATGTGTGATAGCTGCTGTGAGTGTCACCCTGTGTATGTGTGAGAGCTGCTGTGAGTGTGACCCTGTGTAAGTGTGATAGCTGCTGTGAGTGTCACCCTGTGTATGTGTGAGAGCTGCTGTGAGTGTTACCCTGTGTATGTGTGATAGCTGCTGTGAGTGTGACCCTGTGTATGTGTGATAGCTGCTGTGAGTGTGACCCTGTGTATGTGAGAGCTGCTGTGAGTGTGACCCTGTGTATGTGTGAGAGCTGCTGTGAGTGTGACCCTGTGTATGTGTATAAGCTGCTGTGAGTGTGACCCTGTGTATGTGAGAGCTGCAGTGAGTGTGACCCTGTGTATGTGTGAGAGCTGCTGTGAGTGTGACCCTGTGTATGTGTGAGGTGCTGTGAGTGTGACCCTGTGTATGTGTGATAGCTGCTGTGAGTGTGACCCTGTGTATGTGTGAGCTGCTGTGAGTGTGACCCTGTGTATGTGTGAGAGCTGCTGTGAGTGTGACCCTGTGTATGTGTGAGAGCTGCTGTGAGTGTGACCCTGTGTATGTGTGAGAGCTGCTGTGAGTGTGACCCTGTGTATGTGTGAGAGCTCCTGTGAGTGTGACCCTGTGTATGTGATAGCTGCTGTGAGTGTGACCCTGTGTATGTGAGAGCTACTGTGAGTGTGACCCTGTGTATGTGTGATAGGTGCTGTGAGTGTGACCCTGTGTATGTGTGAGAGCTCCTGTGAGTGTGACCCTGTGTATGAGTGAGAGCTGCTGTGAATGAGACCCTGTGTGTGTGAGGGCTGCTGTGAGTGTGACCCTGTGTATGTGAGAGCTACTGTGAGTGTGACCCTGTGTATGTGAGAGCTGCTGTGAGTGTGACCCTGTGTATGTGTGATAGCTGCTGTGAGTGTGACCCTGTGTATGTGTGAGAGCTCCTGTGAGTGTGACCCTGTGTATGAGTGAGAGCTGCTGTGAGTGTGACCCTGTGTATGTGTGAGAGCTCCTGTGAGTGTGACCCTGTGTATGTGTGAGAGCTGCTGTGAGCGTGACCCTGTGTATGTGTGAGAGCTGATGTGAGCGTGACCCTGTGTATGTGTGAGAGCTGCTGTGAGCGTGACCCTGTGTATGTGTGATAGCTGCTGTGAGTGTGACCCTGTGTATGTGTGAGAGCTGCTGTGAGTGTGACCCTGTGTATGTGTGAGAGGCTGCTGTGTGCGCGTGTGAGAGCCCACTGTGACAAATCAGTGACATCACTGCGAATGCAGACTGTCACTCACTAGGAACCAGTGACATAACTGAGTGCAGATTATGACATCACTAGGAACCAGTGACATAACTGAGTGCAGATTATCGCATCACTGAGAATGCAGATTATGACATCACTAGGAAACAGTGACATCGCTAAGTGTAGACTATCACATGACTAGGAACCAGTGACATCACTGAGTGCAATCACATCACTAGGAACCAGTGACATCAATGAGAATGCAGACTATCACATCACTAGGAACCAGTGACATCAATGAGAATGCAGACTGTCACTAGGAACCAGTGACATCACTGAGAATGCAGATTATGACATCACTAGGAACCAGTGACATCACTGAGGTACTTTATGAGGTGATTGCAGTAGTATAAGTAAAGCCCCCACAATGGCAGCCTGAGCTGTGTGCTGTAATGAATGTGATGCCGGAATCTATGTAACACCGTATACAGAATATTTGTATTTTATAGAATAAACAATGAGTAAACAAGCGCTCCCTTATTAGGGTAAATTATATATTTTCTTTTTAAGTACATAGTGGTGGTGTATTTTTTTCAACTCTTTTTGTGAACTCTTGCTGGCCTACAAACTGGTAGAAGGTGACCAGAACTGGGATTGTATTAACGTATTTCACCTACTCACAGGAATATATCTTGTATACAGGCTTGTAATAAAGTAGGATTTGGTTGGAATTTGCTATGCTAGAAGATATAAAGCAAATCAAATAATCCCCAGAGGCTTTAAAATGAAAAAGAAATTGGCTCCTAACACCAAGAGAGAGGAGTACAAGAGAGTGGTGAGAGATCTTGGCCACTTCTTTATTTTCCCTCATCCTCATTGTTAGAGAGAGAAGAAGCCTGGACACAGAGAAGATCACAGAGAGTGAGGCGTATAAGAGAGTGGTGAGAGATCTTGGGCACTTCTATATTCTCCCTCATCATCATTGTTAGAGAAGAAGCCTGGACACAGAGGAGATCACAGAGAGTGAGAAGTATAAGAGAGTGGTGAGAGATCTTGGACACTTCTATATTCTCCATCATCCTCATTGTTAGAGAGAGAAGAAGCCAGGACACAGGAGATCACAGAGCGTGAGGAGTATAAGAGAGTGGTGAGAGATCTTGGGCACTTCTATATTCTCCCTCATCCTCATTGTTAGAGAGAGAAGAAGCCAGGACACAGTAGATCACAGAGCGTGAGGAGTATAAGAGAGTGGTGAGAGATCTTGGGCACTTCTATATTCTCCCTCATTATCCTCATTGTTAGAGAGAGAAGAAGCCTGGACACAGAGGAGATCACAGAGAGTGAGGAGTATAAGAGAGGTGAGAGATCTTGGGCACTTATTTATTCTCCCTCATCATCGTTAGAGAAAGAAGAAGACTGGACACAGAGGAGATCACAGAGAGTGAGGAGTATAAGAGAGTGGTGAGAGAGATTGGACATTTCTTTATTCTCCCTCATCATTGTTAGAGAGAGAAGAAGCCTGGACACAGAGGAGATCACAGAGAGTGAGTATAAGAGAGTGGTGAGAGATCTTGGGCACTTATTTATTCTCCCTCATCATCATTGTTATAGAGAGAAGAAGCCAGGACACAGGAGATCACAGAGAGTGAGGAGTATAAGAGAGTGGTGAGAGATCTTGGGCACTTATTTATTCTCCCTCATCATCATTGTTATAGAGAGAAGAAGCCTGGACACAGAGGAGATCACAGAGAGTGAGGAGTATAAGAGAGTGGTGAGAGATCTTGGGCACTTATTTATTCTCCCTCATCATCGTTAGAGAAAGAAGAAGCCTGGACACAGAGGAGATCACAGAGAGTGAGGAGTATAAGAGAGTGGTGAGAGATCTTGGGCACTTCTATATTCTCCCTCATTATCCTCATTGTTAGAGAGAGAAGAAGCCAGGACACAGAGGAGATCACAGAGAGTGAGGACTATAAGAGAGTGGTGAGAGATCTTGGGCACTTATTTATTCTCCCTCATCATCATTGTTAGAGAGAGAAGAAGCCTGGATACAGAGGAGATCACAGAGAGTGTGGAGTATAAGAGAGTAGTGAGAGATCTTGGGCACTTCTATATTCTCCCTCTTCCTCATTGTTAGAGAGAGAAGAAGCCAGGACACAGAGGAGATCACAGAGAGTGAGGAGTATAAGAGAGTGGTGAGAGATATTGGACATTTCTTTATTCTCCCTCATCATTGTTAGAGAGAAGAAGCCAGGTCACAGAGGAGATCACAGAGAGTGAGGAGTATAAGGGAGTGGTGAGAGATATTGGACACTTCTATATTCTCCCTCATTATCCTCATTGTTAGAGAGAGAAGAAGCCTGGACACAGAGGAGATCACAGAGAGTGAGGAGTATAAGAGAGTGGTGAGAGATATTGGGCACTTCTTTATTATCCCTCATTATCATTGTTAGAGAAGAAGCCAGGATACAGAGGAGATCACAGGGAGTGAGGAGTATAAGAGAGCGGTGAGAGATCTTGGGCACTTCTTTATTCTCCCTCATTATCCCCATTGTTAGAGAGAGAAGAAGCCAGGACACAGAGGAGATCACAGAGAGTGAGGAGTATAAGAGAGTGGTGAAAGATCTTGGACACTTCTTTATTCTCCCTCAGCCTCATTGTTAGAGAGAAAAGAAGCCTGGACACAGATGCAGTAAAACAGGCCCAAACCATGATACCACCACCACCACCATCATGTTTCACAGATTGTATGAGGTTTTTACGCTGGAATACAGTGTTCTCCTTTCTCCAAACATAACGCCTCTCATTTAAACCAAAAAGCTCTATTTTGGACTCATCTGTCTAGTAAACATTGTTCCAATAACCTTCTGGCTTGTCCAGGTGATCTTTAGCAAACTGCAGATGGACAGCAATGTTCTTTGTGGAGAGCAGCAGCTTACTCCGTATGATCCTGCCATGCACACCATTGTTTTTTCAGTGTCCTCCTGATGGATTAATGAACATTAACTAATGTCTGACTTGATTGGTGGAGTCCAAACTCTTTAGAGATGGTTTTGTAAACTTTTCCAGCCTGATGAGCATCAACAACTCAGGTCCTCAGAAATCTCCTTTGTTCATGGCATGATACACTTCCAAACACAAACGTGTGTTGTGAATCAGACTTTGATAGATCCCCGTTCTTTTCAAAGACAGGTTGTCCACTCACACCTGATTGTCATCCCATAGATTGATAATACCTGACTCTAATTTCACCTTCAAAATATCTGCTAAGCCTAAAGGTTCACCTACTTTTGCCACTCACAGATATGTGATGTGATAATGGGCAATTTTCCTCAATAAAAAAAATGAGCACATCTAATTTTTTGTCTCATTTGTTTGATTTGTTTTCTTTCTCTATTTTTAGGACTTGTGTGAAAATCTGAGGTAGTTTTAGGCCAAATATCAGCAAAAAAAAAAAACATTTCTGAAGGGTTCACAAGCTTTCAAGTACCTCTGTATACTGTAGTAACTGCAGACGTGCTCATTGTATACTATCATAGCTCATGAGTTGGGCATAGTTTGTCACGGATGGTTGAGGTCTTGGGCCCGGAGTGGAGTCAGGAGCGGCAGAGAGAGATCCTGACGGAAGTGTCCCCAGGAAGGCTCGTGGGTACCGACAATAGGTAACTGGATAGCCAGGGGGAACACTGACATCTTGGACTTTAAGCAGAGGTCCCAACTAGAGTGAAAGTCAGGGGGGAGTGCTGCTAGGATAGCTGGAGCAAGTAGACGTAACTGCAGCTTGGACTGGGAACACAGCAAAGGAGCTGGGAATATTGTTGCACTGGCAAAGAAAGGACTGCAGGACCCGGAGGAAGTGCATAGTGGTTGCTAGGACTCCCGGGATGCTCTGCCTGGATTGGTTGGAATGTGTAAAAAAATTAAATGCAAGATGGCAGCACCCATGTTGTGCTGCCAAACCTGACCCAGACTCCCCTCAAGCACTCAGGACAGTGTTCCTCCGGAGCATCCTGGCATACAGCATGGATCTCCAAGTGCCCGCACAGGTAAGCCATAGCACCCTGACAAGTAAGGTCTGCTGGCCCTGAGCACACACAGTCCTGGTTGTAACATAGGAGCAGTTGATAATTTCCCCCCAAAAAATTGGATGATAATTATTCTCTTAACAAAATTGAATTTGTTTCATTTTAACATTGTGTCTAATTTAACAAAATTTTGTAACTAGAAATGTGGTACGGCAATGGGTGCCCTTATGAGCCATCGTTTGTATATGGTGGTGGGCAGATAACATATGGAATGATTCTATAAAAACAAATTATTGCTATGGATTAAGTTTATAGATGAAATTTTTTCATATGGAATAGTGATATAGAAGATCTCTATATATTTGTTGAATGGTGAAACAGCAGGTCTCCACAAAGGATTGTCAAAGATGTACAATTTTACCAGGCATGAAGCCTCCTTTTGATACTCTAATACACATTTCCACAGGGGGTAAGCCCGCCCCGTGGCTTCCAACCAATCATCATAAGTGAATGACCTGTGCATGTGCTAGCCACATGCATGTTTAACATTGTCCCCTATGGACAGAGGGGAGTGGTCACTCCCCTGAGACTACCTGGGGTTTTGGTCGCCACCCAGGAGTCAGCTCGTCTAGGGCCAGGGGAGGTTTCCCTTAGAACAAACCTACTTCCAGGAATCTGCTAAGGGACCAAGCTTCCTACCTCTGCCTGAATCTGAGCTCCAGAGGTGGCCAAGCAGGGTCCCCGGGCACGGTTTCCTGACCATGGAAGGGAAGCGATTTGAAGCTCCCTAAACCCACTTAGCTGGCTGCATTAGCCAGCTTCCTATGCACCCCCTCATACCACTTCCAGGCATGAGGCTGCATAGAAGGACATTTTATTCCCCTAGGGAGGAGGCTGGAGGACCCAGCAGCCTACAGAGAGCTCTGGATCCCCCTGGACCTCCACAGACCACAGATAATTGCATTTTCTTAAATTATACATGTAAAATACCTTTCTCATACAATTTATATACACATTTTTAACATTATGTACCCAGGGGTGTGATTTTTATACTGTGCTCAGTGCTGGGCTTTACTTAACTCACTCCTTCCATGTGGGGACACTGGGAGCCGAGCTCCCAGTCCCCAGCATCAGGCTTTCAGCTCTGCAGCCTGGGACCTATGCCCTGGCTGCAGCAGCGTTACTTTTGCTCAACAGCGCTCAGATGCTGCCACCTTCTCAGCGCTGGGGTCCAGGGAGCTGGCTCTCCCTGTTCCCCAGTGTGCAGCCACTTAGCCATGCGGCTGGGGGGCCGGGAGCTAGGCTCCCGGTCCAGAGCACACCATCTAACACTGCACAGGGAGCCGGCTAGCCCAGTCCCCCTGTGCACCCAATCTTGGCCAGTCACTATGCACTGGGAGCCGGCTTCTCTGGTCTCCCCGTGTGTGGCCTCTCCTGCACTGGGGTATCGGGAGCTAGTGCTCCCAACCCCCAGTGTGCAGCTATGGCGGTTCTCCCCTCAGTGCCACGCACCAAGGGTTAACTGCCAGCCCCACTGCGTTGTACAGCTGGGGCGCCGGGACCATCGCTCCCAGTCCCCAGCGGTCCGCACCACCTGGGGGAGCCGGCTAGCCCAGTCCCCCCCTGAGCCACATAGCCCTGCAGTCCGGGATGATCGTATCCCGGCTGCAGCGGCTTCCTGCTGTCCTAGGCACCGGGAGCTCTGGTCCCCAGTGGTCAGCATCCCGCCCTGCCCTCTGCTGCCTGGCCGCAGTAAGCCGGTACGAAGGGACCAGTGCCGACCCTGTGGAGCTGGTACGCCGGGAGTCACACTCCCGGGTCCCAGCGTGGAGCGCAGAGCGGCTCCCTACCCTCCGTTCTCCACCCGGTGTGCCACACCGAGGGTTACCTCATCGCGGCACACTGGGAGGCCAGCGCCGCTATTAAATTTCCAATATGGCGCCTAACGCCCTTTAAATATGGCACCGCAGCACAAGGGGTTAACCCTTTCAGTGCTGCGGCCGCCATTAGCCTCGTCGCCAGCCTCCGGCCACACAGACCAACACCAATGCTCCCTTAGGGGTACCAGGAACATCACAGGCATTAAATAGAGGGGAATTAACATACAAGATGGACAGAAAACGTCCCAGCTAAAGCTGTAATTAAATGTATCTACTGTATGAACTGAAAACCCTTCAACCTTTTGGTTTAAATAAGGATTAAATTAATGATTTTGAACTCATGGTTTTTTTTATAGTTTAATATATAGTTTGGTATATGGTTTTTCAAGTTGGAGAATCTGACATTACTGGCAACGGTCGTGGATCTATAAAAAAAAATACACTTCTATACATACAAAGTAATGTACTAACATGAATTATATATGTATTACCTGTTATATTTTACATTTAAGTTTTATATATGACCAATTTTGATTGGCTGATGAATGTATAAATATCAACTTCCACCATTGTATGTGATATAGACTATAGTGGGTGAAACGCGTCGCTGGACTGTGAGGAACAAGGAGCGTACCAGCAATTTGGATGAACCACAGCAGGGCCCAAACATTCCGTCTACTAATACCCTATATGCTGCTATTTTCACATGGTGGTTGATTTATATATATATATATCTTATAAGGGCGCCGTCGTGCCCTGATATTACGGCTGAATCTAAAAAAACAAATCTCCATAGACAATTCTGGAGGGGGGGGCAAGGTCTTTAAAGGGCTACACCTCAAAAGCTATTGGACGTACCGGGCTGAAATTTGGCACAGGCGGATAGAACTGTCGCTCGGTGCTGCATGCCAAATTTTAGGGCCAAAAAATTTAAAATGACGATTTGGGAGTAATCTGAATCTCCAACTGTCACTTTTTGTTTGACGCTCTTAGGGCCACTTTTCTGCTGTTCTCTATGGGGATGGCATAACTCAGAGTAGGGGGCAAATTTAGACTTGGGGTTTAGGTAGCTATTGTTCCAGAATAGGGCCTATTGGGGATCAGTTAATTAAGAAAGTATAATAAAAATAAGTTATTTTTGTTTTAATTTCATAACATTTTTCTACATACTAAGAAATTATGGAATTTTGTTCTATAGCATATAATCTAAGTCTCGGAACATCATTTACTTTGGCTTAAATGCTGTATGAATTTATAACCACTATTGATATTAAGCCAGGCTTATTATGAGTCTGAATATGGTAAAAATTGCTATCTGCATCCATGAGGATCCATCTGATTTACAATCAGGCCCATAAAGATGGCAGCTATACTGGGATGCAGAACTGCAGCACAATTTTTATTTATACTCGCTCATGCATCAGCTTACACAACTAGATGGTGTCATCAGTGGTGACCAAACTTTTTTGTCTACCTCCTTGGTTGCTTGACCGCACTATGGACCGCACAGAGGCTACTTCCGGTTCATTCCTTTGTCAGCACCTGAAGGGTAAAACCAAATGGATGAATCTTATATACCGTGGAGACCCTGAATGCTGGAAACAGCTGCACAAGGAACTGGAAGTAGTTGCTGTGCATTTCATAGTGTGATCCAGCAACCAGGAAGTACACAGTCATCCTGGTATCAGAGCAACAGAAGCTCTTGGCCATGTTTACACTGTACATCCGACAAATTTTGAATGCTTCTATCTTCGGATTTGCTTTACACCGTTACAGGTCCTACTTCCTTCAAAGACCTTAGGACTGTGGATGGGGAGTTTGTCACACTTTTCATGAGGCCTGCCTAAGGAGAGGTTGGATAGAGGATGACGTGTAAACAAACATTCTTAAAATCCTGGTCAACGCCGGGTGCTCCAGCTAGTAGAGTATAAAAGTGATACAAACCGAATAACAGGTCACTAGCGCTGAAGTATAATGTTAATGGATAATATTGAACATAGAACCTGTTGCAAAATACTGATCACATTATATTATCCCCGATCCTGTAACCTGTGCAGAGGCGGATACACAGCCTGAGATACACTGTGACCCTGCGGGTGTTTGTTACAGATCTGTATTCTCTTTACAGCCAATATTAGAAGAGTCTTGTGTAATATAAATGCATTTGGGGCCGGCCGCCGTGGAGTTCTGGGGAGCTGTCACCTTGGACAGAAGCCCAACACTAACACCCACTTCTCCCCCTCTCCCTCTTCTCATCCTCCTCTCCCTCCTCTTCTCCCCCTCCTCCTGTTCCTCCCCCTCCTCGCCGCACCGACAGCAGAGTAACAGCGAGAGGAGGCCGGACGCAACTTCTCACCGGGGCGCTACGGAGCTCAAACACATCGTGTCCCCCTCAAACACCAACTCAACAAGATGGACGGCTGCGGCCGGGGAGCCCTGTGGTGACTCTCTGCATCTCCACGCCACGGGCTGCCCTCTGCGTCTCCACGCCACGGGCTGCCCTCTGCGTCTCCACGCCACGGGCTGCCCTCTGCGTCTCCATGCCACGGGCTGCCCTCTGCGTCTCCATGCCACGGGCTGAGCTCTGCGTCTCCACGCCACGGGCTGCGCTCTGTGTTGGCACTGCACCCTGCTGGCCCCTAATTACACCAACCCCACAGAGACTACGCCTCCATCGCTGCCTCACCCCAGGAGCTGACACTATGACATCACATGGGCCTCATTATACAATTACCTGTGTGACAGAAAGCAGAGGCCCAGGATCCAGACGTGACAGCCCCCAATCACCAGCCCCGGGAAATACCGACGAGAGCGGAGAACAGACAACAAAATAGCCGCCAGCCTAGTGACCAGTGTACAGCAGGAACATGTTGCCACCTACACCCTCCACCTAGTGCCAGGACACATGGTGACGTCAGGAGTACATGACACAGAGGAGTCCGGTACAGTCATAGGAGCCCGGGGATCGCTGGTGATGGGGATATGGCGGAGGCTGTGCGACAGGTATGTCTGCGGCTTATATGGTGTATGGGGGGCACTGTGTGTGTATGGGGGGCACTATGTGTGTGTAAGGGGGATGTGTGTATGGGGGGTGTATGCCAGATACTGTGTGTATGAGGGGCACTATTTGTGTACAGGGGCACTATGTGTGTGCATGGGGGATACTGTGTGTGTATGGGGGGCACTATGTGTGTAAGGGGGATATATTTGTGTATGGGGGGTGTATGCCAGATACTGTGTGTATGAGGGGCACTATTTGTGTACAGGGGGGCACTATGTCCATGTATGGGGGCACTGCGTTTGTGTGTAAGGGGGACATGTGTGTATGGGGTTGTATGCCGAGTTCTGTGTGTATGGGGGGCATTTGCAGAAAAAAAAACAGGCAAAAAAAACAACAACACAGGCATATGCACAGCACTCATGGTCAGTACATCACAGTGTCTCTTAGCAAGCCTGCTGCCTGTTACCTCGGGTAGTGCGACAGAGTAAAACCCCTGACACACTTTTATCAGCCTCTTACAGGTGCAAGTACTAATTATCCTGTTCTCAGACTTAAGAGCTGAAAAGGGCCTAATGGATGGAGCCCATCCTCACTCTCCATCCATAACCCTAGGAACCCTTATCAGCTTTTACTAAAGTCCAAAGGTCTATCAAGTCTTTTTTCTAGTCACAAACATTTTCCAATTTCACTGGGGTACCGTAAGTGATGCATCCTCAGGATTTTATACGCTTGCTACTGGCTTATTCCCGCTTGCGGGTGTATGGTTCAATGTTTTGGGTGGTGTATGCAATGCCACAACATATTTACGAGACCAGTAGTGGCTGTGCGCTTAGTACATCATAAGTACTCCAGGTGGAATGCGGAAGTGATTTTCTGGCGCCAATTACTCGCTGTCTCAGCTATTTAAGGAGCCAGAGGAGCAGGGTAAGTTTATTCTTATTTTTGGAGGTGGTTGTCCTCACTGTATTTATTTTTGTGCTGCTAGTGCCTCTTGAAAAAGTCAGTTGATGACCAAAATGTTGAGACATCTATAACATGTAAGACATAAACAGGACTTTATTTTTCTACTCTTGAAGAACCCAGGTGAGTTCGCCTTTTTGTTTGTCTAGTGCTGGACTTTGCAGAGGTCCTTTTGGGAAGACTCCCCAGTTGCCGTTATGAATTGCAGTTGATGAGAGCGCGGCCTTTTCCATTTATATCTATGGAGTAGGACTTGTTTATGGGACTTGCTCTTAGTCCTGACACCCATCTTGTATCATTTTGATTATTAAGGGCTTTAACACACTCAACCATTACCCATTGGAATAATCTTGCCTACATTAGTTTTTTTTTTTTTAATAATACTTCTTATGGGAGAATTTTTTCTTTTTAGATTTCTTATATTGGCTACTAAGCCCTGCCCCCAGCCTTGGTACTCACAGCAATTATATTAGTACCCAGGACTAATTTAATGGCAGCATATGGCTATAGAGTACCTGCTGAATGCTTTAAGGGTTGCAAGTTGGGCCCACGAGCCTAGGAGTTATTGCTGAGTTAAAGCTGATGCAGTGCTGTATCTATGGGATGGTGGGACCCGCAACTATTGAATTGTCCACCCGCTCTGCTAATCAAGACGGGAGGTAATACTTAATGCTGCTAGCAGTGGTCCGATGACCCAGTTGCCATGGAGCTGGGCACCAGCCACAGTAAGTGATGGTGGGTCTCTCTGGTGGAGCCCACGGTGCAGGCAGTTTGCAGCAGCCTTGCAGTTTGCAGCAGCCTTGCAGTCTGCCTGTGAAGTCTTCAGTTGAAGTCAAAGAAAGAAGAAATAAAGGAAAAAGTCTGGAGTCAGCACAAGAAGCACTCGGTTCCCTTGTGCACTAACCTATAAATGAGCTTGGGGTATACAAGGGGAGGAGCCAACTTCAATTTTAAATCTTAAAGTGCCAGGCTCTAGTCTACACCAGTGTATACCGCAGTGTATATACACCAGTGTCCCCTAGTGGAACAAGGAGAAAGGTTACTACCATCAGAGTATTCCATGACAGATGATTTGGTATCACACCCCAATTGTCAATGTTTTAGTCCCCATGCAGACCAGTTTCAAGACAACTCCCCAGTATCTCAAAAATTTCCCCTATAAGTCACTTTGTATTTGATAATGCAGGAATATGGGGACGTACATGTTCCTTCAGCAATTCATGAATATATGCATGTTTATGTAGCTTTATTTTCCTGCACTGCAATTTAGAGCATATAGAAATGATTGAGAATATATATATTTGTTGTGTGAGTTGCAGAAGGCCGCACTTGTCGAATGGCCCCAGGCCTAGAGAGGATAAGGCCTTCCCTTTCCTCTGTAAAGTGAGCAAGTGTGTGTCTGATGCAGCAGCCATCTTGTTTGATATTTTAGCTAAAGGTTTGTTACATGATGTATTAAAATGTAGAGATTAGTATTTTATTTCTTTGCAGGTGTGATTAACTGCGGAGATATGTATAGGTTAAACTTTTATACATATTGTTCTAGCAATAGGAATTATGGGTTTAAAGTGTATTGGTTTTAACATGTGCAGAATGGCAGACAGCAAGTCTGTTTTTATAAACAAAAAGAGTTAAATCAAGATAGCCTCTGTCTGCAATCAGCAGCTAAAGGGGCAATTATATTAGAATTTTACATGGTAACAGAACGATAACACTGAATAGTGTAATTATTATTGGTAAGACATCCATAACCAATTAAGGCCTAGCACGTACGAATATTAAATAAATTTTCTCCATTGGGTTAACTGGAGGTATAGAAAAATAATAGTATAAAACTCAGCAGAGAGGGAGGAGGGGGGCAGTTAGAGAACAGAGGAGAGGGCACACAACGAGGGTCTGGGGGAGGTGCCGGACGTATGAAATTGGCTGACTGGTATTCTGCACTGGGTGTCACACATTTATTTTACAAGTATTCCCTACTGCTGCTGTTATGTTTTTGTTGAATGTCTGCACTGGAAAAATAAATGTATAATTAAGCTGTTTTTAAGTAAAAGCATTGTCATTTATTTTAGAATCTGTATTTGTGTGAATTATTTCATTTCTTTTTATAACATGTAAGGTCTATAAGTAATCAAGAACTGATTACTTATAATTGTATTGTACAGAGGATTGGTCTGCCTTTGTACAGATCATAGGGCAACAGCATATGGTAACCACTGCAGCAGGAGATCCCAATTAGCTCAGTCCTGACCTTACAAGCATATAATAATGTGATCTTATTGTTACTGTGCAGTGATACTGATATATACTCTAGTGCCAAAAAGTGAGACAGCCACTTCCTGTTATGAAACGGTCTATTTTGCATAAAGGCCCTAGAGTAGCTGTGGTCTTCTGCCTACAACAACTGCCCTTGTTCCCTTAGAGAATGATACTCTCACTGGTACTGAGATGCCACCAGGTCTTAAACTCAGAGTAGTAGAGGTTTATACAAAAAGACAGATGATCACATATGACTGGAGCAGGAAATACATTTGTAATGCAATGATATTGAATGGTTCAATAAGTGCGAAAACAATCACAGCAAGTGGAGCAACAAAGGACCAAAAACCATTGTAGTCCCGGTTGCCTAGCGACCATCAGGCTGTGCAGGTGGGCTGCCTGTCACCTAGTAACCTGTCGGAAGTATAAGCCACGGTGGTGGCTCATAACACTTCCATTCTCAGTACACATCACCACACCCCAGCATTCACGTCATGTAATTTGCAGTGAAGGTGGCAGATTGAAGTGACTTTGAACAAAGCTCGATAGTAGTTGCCAGATAAATCAGTCACTCCATCTCTAAAATCAACATAAAATTTGTGTACCTGGAGACCCACAGTCTGATTGGAACCTAGATCCTGTCTCTACACCCGTGAGCTATTGTATATTTTAGCCATTGCTTTTCTATTGAATAATCATCTGTAATATTTTATATCCTGCTCCTAAGGGCGGTTGTAAATCATTGCAAGTTATCTCTGCTATTCAGTGATTATTCACCTTTGCTGTGTTATCATGTGCGTGCAAAAAATTACCAGCAATGCTCTGTAATTATCCTGTTGGTGTTTTCAGAATCTATTACCTATTTGGGCTGTATATTTGTCACGTCCAGGGTTTCTCGGCATAGTGGTCGACGGGTAATACCTGTGAGGTCACTGTGGCGAGGGGCGTCTGGCGGTGGCGCTGGTGTTTGGCGAGGGGCATTGGCTGTGCGTGGTTCTGTGCGAGCATGTTGTCACTCTGGGCTGGTGAGGCCTGGTGGTGCTTCCGTTCCGTTCAGCATCTTGCCTCTGGCCATTTGATTCAGCCGTCCTATCCTGGTGTGTCACATGCTCTCTCTGGCCAGTCACGGTATGGCACTTGGTATTTAGGGAGGTCCAGAGCCTCACTGCCAGTGCAACGTGTTTCTCAGCATAGCTGAGAGTTCCCTGTGCTCATCATGTTCCTGTGTAACGCTACCTGCCTGCCTGCTTGTCTTCTCCTACCCCGCTGGACTACCCTGCATCCTCCATTACCTTCCCCTTGCCTGAGAACCTGAGTCTGCTGTTCACCCTGCACCTTGCCTCCACTGACACTCTGCTGGATGATTTTCCCTCAGCCTGCATTCTTCATTTCAACAACTACACCTGATTTCCCCTGCCTGTCATTAACTGGACATTTCCCTATTAACCAGAACCTCACACTGCTGGACAAGTCTTTTTTCACCACCCTCACAAGACCCGGATACTGGACTGCTCCTATCTGCCACTACCTGGACTTTTACTCATTGCATTCACCTCAGTTCCCAGTTGCACTTTAGTGCCATCCCTGGAATTATTTTCTCCCATTGTTCATGTCTGCCAAACCACTTATTAAAAGTTCCATGTTTTGTTTTAAATCTGCTTCTGTCTGCTCCTATCACTACCCCGGGCCCACAACAAAACCAGGACATCACAATATTGACCTGTTTATACTACTTTAGTCAATTATCCTGTGATCACCAGAGTATTGTATAATCTCCTATTGTCCTAAGTTTTATGACCTGGTGGCATCTTAAGTACTGGTGAGTGTACTCCACTCTAAGGGAACAACAGGCAACTATTATAGTCAAAAGACCTTTGTAGTGTGGCTCTAGGGGGTCTTATACAAATACCCAATTATTCATAACAATTACACAACATCAAGATATGTTTTCTCCATTTTTATGTAGGTTTCTACCTATTACTTAGCTTTCCACCCACAAAACTCAATAACAGATTGGTAGATTAAGTGGCTTCTGACAAAAATAGAACCTGGTGTAGGATATGGAATTAGATTGTAAGCTCCAGTGGGGCATGGACTGATGTGAATGATTACTAATAGCAAATGCGCACACCCAAGATGGCTGCCTCACCTTATACAAATATGCAAAGTGCTTTCAATCCTATTGGGAAAAAGAAGCTATAGACACAAACAATGTTATTACAGATTTATTTTATGTACAATATTAATGCAACCCTGTTTCACGTCTACCAATTGAGGAAATTCAATTGTGAGTTTTCTGAGGTCTTACAACAGCTGTTTGTTATCTGCGTGACTTCTCTGATGTCTAATAAGACCAGATGTTTGTGCAAAACATTTCCCACACTCAGAACATGGAAATGGTTTCTCACCTGTGACTTCTTTGATGTCTTACACAATCTGATTTCTGTGTAAAACTGTTCCCACACTCAGAACATAAAAAAAGGTTTATCACCTGAACATGGAAATGGTTTATCACCTGTGTGACTTCTCTCATGTGCAACAAGATGTGATTTTTGTGCATAACATTTCCCACACTCAGAACATGGAAATGGTTTCTCACCTGTGTGACTTCTCACATGTGCAACAAGATCTGACTTTTGTGCATAACATTTCCCACAATCGGAACATGAAAATGGCTTCTCACCTGTGTGACTTCTCTGATGTCTAATAAGACCATATGTTTGTGCAAAACATTTCCCACACTGAGAACATGGAAATGGTTTCTCACCTGTGTGACTTCGCTTATGTTTAGCAAGATCTGATTTCTGTGTAAAACATTTTCCACAATCGGAACATGAAAATGGCTTCTCACCTGTGTGACTTCTCTCATGTCTAGCATGAGATGATTGGTGTGTAAAACATTTTCCACACTCAGAACAAGTAAATGGTTTCTCACCTGTGTGACGTCTCTGATGATTAATAAGATCTGATTTCTCTTTAAAACATTTTCCACACTCAGAGCATGGAAATGGCCTCTCACCTGTGTGGACTCTCTCATGTATAACAAGTGATGATTTGTGGATAAAACATTTCCCACACTGAGAACATGGAAATGGTTTCTCTCCTGTGTGACTTTTCTTGTGTCTGACAAGTTGAGATTTCTGTGTAAAACATTTTCCACACTCAGAGCATAGAAATGGTTTCTCACCTGTGTGAGTTCTTTGATGTTCAACAAGATTTGATTTCTGTGTAAAACATTTCCCACACTCAGAGCATGGAAATGGCCTCTCACCTGTGTGACGTCTCTGATGTGTAACAACAGCTAGTTTATCTGGAGAACATTTCCTAAATTCAGAAGGCATGATTGTATCACCCCTAGGATCTGTACTAAGTGCAGCATCATGTGAGTTACCAGGAGAACATTCCTCAAGAATAGAGGGATCAGATGATACATCTGCACTAAGTAGAGCTGGATGTATATTTAGGGTAATGAGGTTTTCTTCCGGAGACTCTTGTGTGATGTTCTTATCTTCTAAATTAAAATCTGGAGACCAAACGAGACGCCCCTCCGAGGTCTTCCTTCTATTGTGTCCATCTGGTAGAAATAAAATAGATAATCAAGTATCCCACAGCAAAAGCGTCATTAATCATTATTTATCTCACCTCTATTCCCATAGCTTTGTGCTTAAAACATCATCATACAGAACACTTTGGGCTTCTACCGTTCACACTATTAAACATAATACAGGAGGATCTTTTTTTTTTTTTTGAGAGTGGTGCACAATAATATATTATATATCAAAATTCACAACATTTTATTGGTATTTGCATTCAAATTATTTCAGAACATGTTCCTTTATAACAAGTATTTTGTAAATCATTTATTCAATCCATTTGTCCTACTAATTGTGGATTACATTACAATGTTACAGTGACATAAAAAAAGGAATATAGTAAAATAATTTGTGCAAAAGTTGGGTTAGAAGTTAGTAATCAAACATTGTCGGTATGTTTTAGCTCCCAAACTCGTTTGCCGCTTGTGATAATTAATATGACCAGGTGCATTTCTTAATAAATGTACTTATTTTGTTTGATCTATTCCCACTAGGTAATACAAGTTATTATGTGTAGCACACATATATGTAATAAACCCGTCACTGTGACTGATTATGGTGATAAAACCAAACCTTATCTTATTTTGGTGTTTGTTATTACGGCACGCATCACTATCCACAGCGCAATTCCTTTTTGGGAATGGTTGGAAACTTCAATGAGCTGGATTCACCGATTAGGCTCACGAGGGAATTTTTTAGTAATGCTACTAAGATAGGTCACAGAGCCAGTGAGAAAAGTGCTGGTCTGGTCTATTTCTTTACGCGTTTCTCCGCCTTTGGTCACGTCAGAGGATTTGTAAGACCTTCTAGCCGATTACCTACCTTGGAGGTGATGTGAGCGTTATCCTCTGGAGATAGCTGCATTATAGGAGATACCAGCAGCTGGAGGACCACCGTACCACCGGTAATCAACAGCTGAGAACAACATTTTAGCCTGAACAGGATATGGTCATTGTATCAACTGCAAGTAGCACTTGAAAAACTAATGCAAGATTGCAATAATTGGCTATAAATTACTTTAATCATCTACAGCTACACAACTACTCCTGTTATACTAATCTACAGTTATTTATAAGTGCTGTTACACCAATATATAATTAATAACAATCATTGGTGGCATTTTCTATCACCAATCTACAGCCATTAATAATTACTAACGTACAGCCTGCACATTGCTATAACACCTGCTGCTATAGGTATCAAATGACTGCTGAAAAAAGGTGATAGATATTCCTGATACACGATGGTAGATTGTTGTCCAGTATTTTATGCTCTTTTACATTTGCCGGCCGGTGAATTTATTTGAATTGTTTATGAGTAATACTCTGACAATCAGAGATTCTCGTTTTCCCCGGTTGTACCACCATGGCCAAAAGTTCAGAGAATGACAAGTATTGGTTATCACAAAGCTTGCTGCTTCATTGTTATTAGATCTTTTTGTCAGATGTTACTATGGTATACTGACGTAACATTACAGCGTTTCATAAGTGTCAAAGGCTTTTATTGTCAATTACATTAAGTTTATGCAAAGAGTCAATATTTGCAGTGTTGACCCTTCTTTTTCAAGACCTCTGCAATCGCCCTGGCATGCTTCTGGGCCACATACTGACTGATGGCCGCCCATTCTTGCCTAATCAATGCTTGGAGTTTGTCAGTATTTGTGGGTTTTTGTTTGTCCACTCGCCTTTTGAGGATTGACCACAAGTTCTCAATGGGATTAAGGTCTGGCCAGTTTCCTGGCCTTGGACTTAAAATTTTGAAGTTTTGTTCCCCGAGTCACTTCGTTATCACTTTTTCCTTATGGCAAGGTGCTCCATCATGCTGGGAAAGGCATTGTTCATCACCAAACTGTTCTTGGATGGTTGGAAGAAGTTGCTCTTGGAGGATGTTTTGGTACCATTCTTTATTCATGGCTGTGTTCTTAGGCAAAATTATGAGTGATCACACTCCCTTGGCTGAGAAGTACCCCTACACGATTGGTCACAGGTTACTTTACTCTAGAGTGAGAAGGATCCTCTGGGACCTTATTAGCTGATACTGTCCATTCCACCTGGAGATAATCAATCTTTGCAGAAGCCTGGAATGAAACTGAGCATACCCCACCATGTTGAAGGTGGATACCATTGATCCCAGGACCTGCATCACTGATATGGATACCCTTCGCTTGTGTAGCAGTTTGCGTACTCACAATGATAGAGCTGCAATCTTGTCCTCTGGTAGAAACACCCTTTGTACCTGAGAATCCAGAAGTGTCTCCAGATGTACCATCTGCTGTGTTAGAGAAAGAGAGGATTTCTTCCAATTGATGATCCAGCCATGGTTTTGTAGGCAGGCTATGGTCAGTTGAAGATGGTTTTGTAAAACAACTGGAGTTTGTGCCAATATCAGAAAATCATCCAGATATGGTAGTAATCAGATTCCCTGATGCCTGAGATAGGCTGTCATGCTGCCATTATCTTGGTAAATACCCGGGGGGGGCGTTGATAGGCCAAAGGGTAGAGGCTGAAATTGGTAATGCTGTTGAAGGACAGCTAACCGTAGAAATTGTTGGTGGGATGGCGTAATAGGAACATGCAGATACGCATCCTCAATGACCAGGGAAACCATAAACTCCCCAGGCTCCTTTGCCAAATAATTGACCAGAGAGTTTCCATATGGAACTTGGGTACATGGATAAACCTGTTGAGGGTTTTAAGATTTAGAATAGGGTGATGAGACTCATTCAGTTTCTGAACCAAAAATAGATTGGAATAATAATCCCTTCCTTGTTGCGACACAGGAACCGGTATTTTTACCCCTGCCTGCAACAGGGAGTGAATGGCCTCCTGAAGAACCAAGGCCTTGACCACACCTGATGGAAAATCTGTGCAAAAAAACTTCTGGGGAGGATGCCTCTGGAAACTGATGGCATACCCCTCAGAGCCCACTTCTCGGACCCAGGCAACTGTTGTTTGATGCCAACAATCTGCAAACTGAAGAAGTCAGCCTCCCACCCTGAGATCCCCCAGGAGGAGGCCTGTTCCATAAGGCCTAGGGTTTGTCTTCCGGCTTAGAAGCTGGACGTCTGGCCAGCCCAGACCACTTAATTGTCACCTGGCTGTCCTGTAAAAACTAGACGGCTTGAAGGAAGATTGTTCCTTTGCTCATCTCTGAGGAACCAAAAAGAAAACTGCCTAGATATTATTGTACCACTAGATGGCAGACCTGCAGACTTTGAAGCCACCACAGTAGCTATTATCTTATCTAACTCTGCTCCAAAGTGTATATTTCCATATAAAGGTAAGAGTTCCAGAGCCTTCTTTGATCCTGTATCAGCTTTCCAGGTTCTTAACCAAAGGGCCCTGCGTACCACTACTGAAGCTAAAGTTCCAGTATCCACTGCAGCTCCTCCCAAATAGGAGGCCGCTTCCCGTATATGGGAGATATACATCATCTGTTCTCTGGTAGCACCTGGTAGAGTCTTCGAATGCCCCTGTCCATTCTTTAACAGCTTTGGCTACCCAGGCTGCAGCCATAGCTGGACGAGTAACCGCTCCAGATGATGAAAATATTGCCTTAAGACATGTTTCAATTTTCCTATCTGTAGAATCCTTAAGAGAAGATGAAGGGGGAATAGGCAACGTAGCATTTCTTACTAAGTGCGTCACATGAGCATCCACAGTAGGCGGTACCTCCCACTTAGTACATAGAGAAGCTGGGAAAGGATACAATGATGCTAATCTTTTACTAATATAAAACCATTTATCTGGGTTACCCCATGCCTCTTCCATAAGCTCAGTGAGCTACTCGGATTTAGGAAACTAAGCTATTACCACCATTCGATGTTTAAACACCGGAGCCTTCTTACTAGGAGCTGGTTCATCATCTTGAATATCTAAGATTGATTTAACCGCTCTCACCAAAGAAGGAACATCCACTGTGGACGTATAGTCCTCCTCTCCCAAACTAGACTCTGGAGAAGAACCCTGCACATCATCTGATTCCCCTGATGAAGCGTCTGAGTCCATATGCTATGTCCATATACAGACCGATATAAAGATAACTTTCGCTTGGGCACCTTAGAAACTACCGGTCTGCTTGCAACAGCTGACTGAGCTTACTCTGACTTGAGTGGGCATAAGCATCCATCCAGGAAGTATATATAGGAGGTGCAAACATAGCATGCTGTGGGTACCCCATACAAGGAGTAGCCATACGGTCAACAAACTGCTTCATTATCTGGGACAAAGAGGACACCTAAGATGGTTCTTGTACAGGGACTGGTATACTAGACTGGTGAGGTGGTTCTTTATAACAGACCGCACACAAACCATCCTTTATAAAGTCCAGAGAGGACAAGCCTGCCAAACAGGCTTTACATGAAACCAGCACAGGAGCCTCCCCCTCCTTATTCCCTTTACATCTTCACATATCAATTATAATAGTAACAATGTAATGTAACAACCATCACATATAACCAATAAATGTGAAGTATAAGAAAAAAACACACACCTGCAACAGAGGGATGAGGAAAAACACAGTGATCGCTATAACTGACAGTCAGAAATAAAAGGCAGTATATATATATATATATATATATATATATATACACACAGCAGCTAGCACACAGTCACATACAATGCATACGTAATTTAGTTGCAATGGGCTCTAAGTCAACTTCTCAAAACACGATGCTTGGTAGGATATAGAGCACTATATACCTGACCCATGGGAGAGGAATACAGGGAGACTGACCCAAAACCTCCTGAGACCAACAGCTACAGCAGCGCACCGATAGTGGACTGTGAGTGTCTCATATACACGAGGCGTGTAGGAGGAGCGACCCGGACGCACAAAAACCAGGGACTGCATCTGGGTTGGGGGAGGAGCTGCCAGGGGAGCACTTACTTCCCCTAAGCCGGGTACGCTGGCCTCATGACAACAGCTATGCATCTGCTGTGGATCCCCGGCATCAGACGATAAGGCTCTGGTAGTCTAGTGAGGACGTGGATGCTCCGGAACCTGACTGCAGTGGCTTCCGGTTCGTCTCCTATGCCGGAAGCAAGGACAATTCTCCGTAAGTGAAAGATAGCTTTACCTGAAATCTTTGTGTGTTTGGTTGCAGTCGAGGTCACAGTATCGCTGCTAGCAAGCTCAGCCGAGAACCGAAATCACCAGCCCTGTTACTGGTGTTGCGGTCCGGTGGAGGTAGATTGAGTCGCAGTACATGCGTCTTAATTCAGACGCCTAGCCGTGCCAACCCATAAACATAGAAAATAAAACATAAAATAAAAGTTTAGGACTGCCTGAGCAGTCCCCTATTACAAAGGTGCGTCTGAATCCTGCCGCACCAATGAACAACTCAAGGCTTGTGGCTGGATGCAAGGTATATATGGAGGAGAACCCGAGGCATCCAGGGAGCTGAAAGCTTTAACAGTTTGGTGCCTGGATCTCTCCAAACACATTTCCCCCATGGTATCCCTGTGAATCCCTATGGACCCTGAAAAAGAAACACCAGAGAGTGTAGGAAGGAGACTGGTCAGATCTCTGGGCTGGCAACACAGAGTGACATGATGTGAGGAGAAGAGCAGGAATCTAATAGGGGTTGATGGCTACTGATGTATGAGATACACCAGAGAGGGTGGAGAGGAGACTGGTCAGATATCTGGGCTGGTAACACACAGTGACATGATGTGAGGAGAAGAGCAGGAGTCTAATAGGGGTTGATGGCTACTGATGTATGAGATACACCAGAGAGTGTGGAGAGGAGACTGGTCAGATCTCTGGGCTGGTAACACACAGTGACATGATGTGAGGGGGAGAGCAGGAGTATAATAGGGGCTGATGGCTCCTGATGTATGAGATACACCAGAGAGTGTGGGGAGGAGACTGGTCAGATGTCTGGGCTGGTAACACACAGTGACATGATGTGAGGGGGAGAGCAGGAGTATAATAGGGGCTGATGGCTCCTGATGTATGAGATACACCAGAGAGTGTGGAGAGGAGACTGGTCAGATGTCTGGGCTGGTAACACACAGTGACATGATGTGAGGGGGAGAGCAGGAGTATAATAGGGGCTGAAGGCTCCTGATGTATGAGATACACCAGAGAGTGTGGGGAGGAGACTGGTCAGATCTCTGGGCTGGTAACACACAGTGAAATGATGTGAGGAGAACAGAAGTACAACTGTAAAGTTTGAGACATAATATCTGTAACAAGTGTTTATTACTCACATGTGCTGATAGCTGTAGGTATTTCTTCCTCCTTACACTGCTGATCACCCCTCACATACATCTCTTCTTCTCTCTCTGTTTCTTCTCCCTTTATATCAGTCACATACGTCTCTTCTTCTCCCTCTATATCTTCTGCCTTCATATCAGTCACATACGTCTCTTCTTCTCCCTCTATATCTTCTGCCTTTATATCAGTCACATACGTCTCCTCTTCTCCTTCTATATCGTTTGCCCTTATATCAGTCACATACGTCTCTTCTTCTCCTTCTATATCTTCTGCCTTTGTGTAAGTCATGTTTTCATCCTAAACAATAATAACAATCAAATAATCTAAATTTTCTTTAACAGAGAGGAAACAGTATAATATCAGTGTATAAGACACATAACTTCTCTCTAAATTATATAGTGATAGTCACTTTGGTATATTGGTGAGACCCTAAATCCCGCCTACCTGATCCTCCTTTGGGATCCTGTGATTCTCTTCTGTACAATCCTGTGAATAAAGAGAACGGGGACATCTCTCTGGGATATTTCTGTTACTGAGTCCATCTGTAGGAGACACACAGTGACTGAGTACATTGTATATATGTGATTATCAGGGGGTGTGTATATAGGGGGCCACCATACCTGCTCTCCCCTGTACAATAAATGACAGTCTTCTCTTACCCAGTGATGTGAGGGGCCGGTGATTCTCCATCATCACGTCCTTGTACAGACCCCTGTGTTCCTCTATATACTCCCCCTCCTGCATGGAGACATAGACAGTGACATCCTGACACCTTATGGGAACCTGACACACATGATAGAGTCATCACCCAGACACATCCCCTGATGTTACTGTATAATGTCCCCTTCCCAGCAGTCACCTCTCCAGTCATCACCCAGACACATCCCAGGTGCTACTGTATAATTTCCCATTCCCAGCAGTCACCTCTCCAGTCATCACCCAGACACATCCCCTGGTGTTACTGTATAATGTCCCATTCCCAGCAGTCACCTCTGCAGTTATCACCCAGACACATCCCCCGGTGTTACTGTATAATGTTCCATTCCCAGCAGTCACCTCTCCAGTCATCACCCAGACACATCCCCCGGTGTTACTGTATAATGTTCCATTCCCAGCAGTCACCTCTCCAGTCATCACCCAGACACATCCCCCGGTGTTACTGTATAATATCCCATTCCCAGCAGTCACCTCTCCAGTCATCACCCAGACACATCCCCCGGTGTTACTGTATAATGTCCAATTACCAGCAGTCACCTCTCCAGTCATCACCCAGACACATCCCCCGGTGTTACTGTATAATGTCCCATTCCCAGCAGTCACCTCTCCAGTCATCACCCAGACACATCCCCTGATGTTACTGTATAATGTCCCATTCCCAGCAGTCACCTCTCCAGTCATCACCCAGACACATCCCCTGATGTTACTGTATAATGTCCAATTCCCAGCAGTCACCTCTCCAGTCATCACCCAGACACATCCCCTGATGTTACTGTATAATGTCCAATTCCCAGCAGTCACCTCTGCAGTCATCACCCAGACACATCCCCTGGTGTTACTGTATAATGTCCAATTCCCAGTAATCATCTCTCCAGTCATCACCCAGACACATCCCCTGATGTTACTGTATAATGTCCCATTCCCAGCAGTTACCTCTCCAGTCATCACCCAGATACATCCCCCGATGTTACTGTATAATGTCCCATTATCAGCAGTCACCTCTCCAGTCATCACCCAGACACATCCCCTGGTGTAACTGTATAATGTCCCATTCCCAGCAGTCACCTCCCCAGTCATCACCCATACACATCCCCTGGTGTTACTGTATAATGTCCCATTCCCAGCAGTCACCTCTCCAGTCATCACCCAGACACATCCCCCGGTGTTACTGTATAATAGTGTTCCCTCTAGCTCCGGCGGCAGGCAGGGCGCCGGAGCTAGAGAGGGCAATTTTGTGCGCGCGCGTCCGAAAAGGGGGCGTGGTTATGAAAAGGGGGCGTGTCTACAAGACGCGTCCCCCTTTTCGTCATACTTGGGGGCGTGCCCGGCGCTTACGGACATGCCGGGCAGCCCCCAAGCGCTGCAGAAAGGGAGAATAGATTCCCCGGCGGTGACCGGGTCACCGCATGTTTGTCCACCCGCGGGACACTGCGTCCTGCGGGTGAGAACGGCTCCCGCAGGCTGTTAGGGCAGGGTGCTTTTTGCCCTCCAGAAGGAGGGCAGGGCGCCGCGCCCCGCTAAAACAGCCTAGCGGGAACACTATATAATGTCCTATTCCCAGCAGTCACCTCTCCTGTCAGCAGCTGAATGATCTTGTTGGTGAGTTCCAGGATCTTCTGGTCATTGTGTCTCTCATATATAAGTGAATGAGGTGGAGGCACCGTGGTGGGGCTCTGGGTGCTGCTCAGTCCTCCTGACACACAGGAACGGCTACTGGATGTCTCACACTCACCGTATGTCTTCTTCACTACTTTGTAATCCTATGTATTGGGGGAAACACCAAATATCACTGCATACACTCCCAGATCCCCTCACCTCCCCAGTCATGTCCCTGTATTATTACTATAGATATAGGTGATGTCACTGTGACACTCCCAGATCCCCTCACCTCCCCAGTCATGTCCCTGTATTATTACTATAGATATAGGTGATGTCACTGTGACACTCCCAGATCCCCTCACCTCCCCAGTCATGTCCCTGTATTATTACTATAGATATAAGTGATGTCACTGTGACACTCCCAGATCCACTCACCTCCCCAGTCATGTCCCTGTATTATTACTATAGATATAAGTGATGTCACTGTGACACTCCCAGATCCCCTCACCTCCCCAGTCATGTCCCTGTATTATTACTATAGATATAAGTGATGTCACGGTGACACTCCCAGATCCCCTCACCTCCCCAGTCATGTCCCTGTATTATTACTATAGATATAAGTGATGTCACGGTGACACCCCCAGATCCTCTCACCTCCCCAGTCATGTCCCTGTATTATTACTATAGATATAAGTGATGTCACTGTGACACTCTCAGATCCCCTCACCTCCCCGGTCATGTCCCTGTATTATTACTATAGATATAAGTGATGTCACTGTGACACTCCCAGATCCCCTCACCTCCCCAGTCATGTCCCTGTATTATTACTATAGATATAAGTGATGTCACTGTGACACTCCCAAATCCCCTCACCTCCCCAGTCATGTCCCTGTATTATTACTATAGATATAAGTGATGTCACTGACACTCCCAGATCCCCTCACCTCCCCAGTCATGTCCCTGTATTATTACTATAGATATAAGTCATGTCACTGTGACACTCCCAGATCCCCTCACCTCCCCAGTCATGTCCCTGTATTATTACTATAGATATAAGTGATGTCACTGTGACACCCCCAGATCCCCTCACCTCCAGTCATGTCCCTGTATTATTACTATAGATATAAGTGATGTCACTGTGACACTCCCAAATCCCCTCACCTCCCCAGTCATGTCCCTGTATTATTACTATAGATATAAGTGATGTCACTGTGACAATCCCAGATCCTCTCACCTCCCCAGTCATGTCCCTGTATTATTACTATAGATATAAGTGATGTCACTGTGACACTCCCAGATCCTCTCACCTCCCCGGTCATGTCCCTGTATTATTACTATAGATATAAGTGATGTCACTGTGACACTCCCAGATCCCCTCACCTCCCCGGTCATGTCCCTGTATTATTACTATAGATATAAGTGATGTCACTGTGACACTCCCAGATCCCCTCACCTCCCCGGTCATGTCCCTGTATTATTACTATAGATATAAGTGATGTCACTGTGACACCCCCAGATCCCCTCACCTCCCCGGTCATGTCCCTGTATTATTACTATAGATATAAGTGATGTCACTGTGACACCCCCAGATCCCCTCACCTCCCCGGTCATGTCCCTGTATTATTACTATAGATATAAGTGATGTCACTGTGACACTCCCAGATCCCCTCACCTCCCCGGTCATGTCCCTGTATTATTACTATAGATATAAGTGATGTCACTGTGACACTCCCAGATCCCCTCACCTCCCCGGTCATGTCCCTGTATTATTACTATAGATATAAGTGATGTCACTGTGACACTCCCAGATCCCCTCACCTCCCCGGTCATGTCCCTGTATTACTACTATAGATATAAGTGATGTCACTGTGACACTCCCAGATCCTCTCACCTCCCCGGTCATGTCCCTGTATTATTACTATAGATATAAGTGATGTCACTGTGACACTCCCAGATCCCCTCACCTCCCCGGTCATGTCCCTGTATTATTACTATAGATATAAGTGATGTCACTGTGACACCCCCAGATCCCCTCACCTCCCCCGGTCATGTCCCTGTATTATTACTATAGATATAAGTGATGTCACTGTGACACCCCCAGATCCCCTCACCTCCCCGGTCATGTCCCTGTATTATTACTATAGATATAAGTGATGTCACTGTGACACTCCCAGATCCCCTCACCAACCCGGTCATGTCCCTGTATTATTACTATAGATATAAGTGATGTCACTGTGACACCCCCAGATCCCCTCACCTCCCCGGTCATGTCCCTGTATTATTACTATAGATATAAGTGATGTCACTGTGACACTCCCAGATCCCCTCACCTCCCCGGTCATGTCCCTGTATTATTACTATAGATATAAGTGATGTCACTGTGACACTCCCAGATCCCCTCACCTCCCCAGTCATGTGCCTGTATTATTACTATAGATATAAGTGATGTCACTGTGACACTCCCAGATCCCCCTCACCTCCCCAGTCATGTGCCTGTATTATTACTATAGATATAAGTGATGTCACTGTGACTCCCCCAGATCCCCTCACCTCCCCAGTCATGTCCCTGTATTATTACTATAGATATAAGTGATGTCACTGTGACACTCCCAGATCCCCTCACCTCCCCAGTCATGTCCCTGTATTATTACTATAGATATAAGTGATGTCACTGTGACACTCCCAGATCCCCTCACCTCCCCAGTCATGTCCCTGTATTATTACTATAGATATAAGTGATGTCACTGTGACTCCCAGATCTCACCTCCCCAGTCATGTCCCTGTATTATTACTATAGATATAAGTGATGTCACTGTGACACCCCCAGATCCCCTCACCTCCCCAGTCATGTCCCTGTATTATTACTATAGATATAAGTGATGTCACTGTGACACCCCCAGATCCCCTCACCTCCCCAGTCATGTCCCTGTATTATTACTATAGATATAAGTGATGTCACTGTGACACCCCCAGATCCCCTCACCTCCCCAGTCATGTCCCTGTATTATTACTATAGATATAAGTGATGTCACTGTGACACTCCCAGATCCCCTCACCTCCCCAGTCATGTCCCTGTATTATTACTATATAGATATAAGTGATGTCACTGTGACACTCCCAGATCCCCTCACCTCCCCAGTCATGTCCCTGTATTATTACTATAGATATAAGTGATGTCACTGTGACACTCCCAGATCCCCTCACCTCCCCAGTCATGTCCCTGTATCATTACTATAGATATAAGTGATGTCACTGTGACACTCCCAGATCCCTTCACCTCCCCAGTCATGTCCCTGTATCATTACTATAGATATAAGTGATGTCACTGTGACACTCCCAGATCCTCTCACCTCCCCAGTCATGTCCCTGTATTATTACTATAGATATAAGTGATGTCACTGTGACACTCCCAGGTCCCCTCACCTCCCCAGTCATGTCCCTGTATTATTACTTTAGATATAAGTGATGTCACTGTGACACCCCCAGATCCCCTCACCTCCCCAGTCATGTCCCTGTATTATTACTATAGATATAAGTGATGTCACTGTGACACTCCCAGATCCCCTCACCTCCCCAGTCATGTCCCTGTATTATTACTATAGATATAAGTGATGTCACTGTGACACCCCCAGATCCCCTCACCTCCCCAGTCATGTCCCTGTATTATTACTATAGATATAAGTGATGTCACTGTGACACTCCCAGATCCCCTCACCTCCCCAGTCATGTCCCTGTATTATTACTATAGATATAAGCGATGTCACTGTGACACTCCCAGATCCCCTCACCTCCCCAGTCATGTCCCTGTATTATTACTATAGATATAAGTGATGTCACTGTGACACCCCCAGATCCCCTCACCTCCCCAGTCATGTCACTGTATTATTACTATAGATATAAGTGATGTCACTGTGACACCCCCAGATCCCCTCACCTCCCCAGTCAGCACGTAGATGATCTCCAGGGTGAGATGTAAGATCCTCTCAGTCCTGTGACTCCCGACCTTGTCCATCCTCAGTGAATCAGTGAGAATAGAGAACGTTTGATGTGTTGTCTCCTCACAGCCGGATTGTCTAGGAATAAATATGAGTGGCTATAAAATAACGAGACTGTACTTAAATAAACCATAGTGCGCAAGTTAAAAGAGAGTGTAGGAACAATGATGTTGGACTGTTCCAAAACAATTTTGCAAGTGTCACCCCTCTCGCACAGTTTGCTATCACGCAGTGTTTGAAGAAGTTGTGTTTTCTCCGTGCATCATAAAAATACTTAGTTGAAAAGTAGAGCAACGTGTTAACTTAAAATTTTAGTTAGTATCCGAAGAGCAGCACAAATGGAAAACATTGACAAAGAAACGGTCAGGCAAGTTTTTCATCAAGATCTTAAAATGACAAAAGTTTGTGCTAAGATGGTTCCCAGGCCTCTCACTGCCGAGCAGAAAGAGAACCGAAAGTTAATTTGTGCAGAAATTTTGGAACAAATTGAAGTGAATTTGCATATTTTAGATAAAGTTATGACCTGTGATGAGACATGAATCTTCCAGTACTGTCCTGAGACAACACCAGTCCATGTGCTGGAAACAACCATCATCACCGAGAATGGAGAAAACCAATCCAAATTCAAATCTTTGATAACAAGGGTCCACCAGACGCCCAACAGTGATTCAATATTACTACAAAAATGTTCTAGTTACTTTTCGGGAGAGAATCAGAAGAAAGAGGTTAGAGTTGTGGAAAATGGTTTAATCCTCCATAAGGACAACGGAGCAGCCTACACAGCTCTCTGTGACACAGTTACTGGCTGACAAACAGATTACAGAGCGAGAACACAAGAGCATGTCAGTGTGTGTTACTAACCCAGATAATAATAACAGGACACCACAGGCTGCTCCCCCTGTATAATAATAATAATAATAATAACAGGACACCACAGGCTGCTCCCCCTGTATAATAATAATAACATGATACCACAGACAGCTCCCCCTGTATAATAATAATAACAGAACACCACAGGCTGCTCCCTCTGTATAATAATAATAAAAGGACACCACAGGCTGCTCCCCTGTATAATAATAACAGGACACCACAGGCTGCTCTCCCTGTATAATAATAATAATAATAATAATAACAACAACAGGACACCAGAGGCTGCTGCCCCTGTATAATAATAATAATAATAGGACACCACAGGCTGCTCCCCCTGTATAATAATAATAATAATAATAATAGGACACCACAGGCTGCTCCCCCTGTATAATAATAATAATAATAATAGGACACCACAGGCTGCTCCCCCTGTATAATAATAATAATAATAATAATAATAATAGGACACTACAGGCTGCTCCCCCTATATAATAATAATAATAATAATAATAATAATAATAATAATAATAATAAACAGGACACCACAGCCTGCTCCCCCTGTACAATAATATTAACAGGATACCACAGGCTGCTCACCCTGTATAATAATAATAACAGAACACGACAGGCTGCTCACCCTGTATAATAATAATAATAATAATAACAACAACAGGACACCAGAGGCTGCTCCCCATGTATAATAATAATAATAATAATAGGACACCACAGGCTGCTCCCCCTGTATAATAATAATAATAATAATAATAATAATAATAATAATAATAATAGGACACCACAGGCTGCTCCCCATGTATAATAATAATAATAATAATAGGACACCACAGGCTGCTCCCCCTGTATAATAATAATAATAATAATAATAATAATAATAATAGGACACCACAGGCTGCTCCCCCTGTATAATAATAATAATAATAACAACAGGACACCACAGGCTGCTCCCCTGTATAACAATAATAATATTAACAACAGGACAACACAGGCTGCTCCCCCTGTATAATAATAATAATAACAGGACATCACAGGCTGCTCACTCTGTATAATAATAATAATAATAACAGGACACCACAGGCTGCTCCCTCTGTATAATAATAACAGGACACCATAGGCTTCTCCCCTGTATAATAATAACAGGACAACACAGGCTGCTCCCTCTGTATAATAATAATAACAGGAAGCCACAGGCTTCTCTCCCTGTATAATAATAATAACAGGACTACACAGGCTGCTCCCACTGTATAATAATAATAATAACAGGACACCACAGGCTGCTCCCACTGTATAATAATAATAATAACAGGAAACCACAAGCTGCTCCCCCTGTATAATAATAATAATAATAATAGGACACCACAGGCTGCTTCCCCTGTATAATAATAATAATAATAACAG